>JAUUDZ010246222.1:0-17143 GCA_032361705.1 Panulirus versicolor | reverse complement strand
AAGTGCCAATGAGGTAGGAAACTGGTCACATGATGAATGGAGAGATCTTAACCTAAATGATAAAAAAAATCAGGATTGATAAATGGTCATGAAATAAATAAATGAAGACAATCATGACTATAAACAATGGAAATGCATATTCTATAAAAGAAATGTTAGAATCAATAAATGGATACAAATGCGTATCTAGGGGAAATAGCGCCTATGGCAAGCACTGAAATTGCACCCCTGGCTTGATGAAAATGTATATACAGTGGATGTATAAGAAAATACATACAGTGTAATTATAAACTGATGAAGAGTTAGGCCAAACTTAAATTTATATAAACTCTTAAAGACTTAAAACCTTATTTGATTTAAACTGTAATGAAGAAGTGGTAATGCAACTGATAGGAGCAAAATATTACTATAGTTGAAAAGTAGGCGAGTTTCTTTTTTATTTCACAAACCTAACCGTCAAAAAGGTCAATCGGGTAACTTATGTCAAAAAACAAACCTGTTGAGTGGTGCCCAGGGCCTTTGCCCTACCTGCCTTACCCTAGATATGACAGGTATTTTTCTCAGAAAATAAAATTTCCTTTGAAAACTCATTATAAGAAGTATTTTTTATGCTGAATACAAATCTGGTGTTAAAATAACATCAGTTCTCTTAATGACATCTAATTAAGCTATTAAATGAAGTCAATTTTAAAATACTTCTATTCCTTTGCATCTTATTTAATGTGTATGTATCAGTAACTGTGAGCATTATGATATATTTTTCATGATTCTTTCAAGTATAGAAGTGTTTGAGTATCTAATCTTTCAATCTTGAAACAAAAAGTTTTTTGAGCTAAAAAATACCCTGAATTTTTGCATTTTTCTCAGAAAAATAGATTTCCTCTAAAAAGTCATTAAAACAAGTATTTTTCAAGCTGAATAAAAATCTGGTGTTAAAATGAAGTAAATTTTAAAATATTTTCTGATCTTTTGCATCGTATTTACTGGGATGAATTGGTAACTGAGAGGATTATGATATATGTTCCAAGAATATTTCAAATATAGAAATGTTTGAATATCTTGTCTTTAAATTTTGGAACATGAAGTTTTTTGAGCTAAAAAGATCTCTTGAACTATTACCTTCAATTTTTGGTATTTTTCTCAGAAAATTTATTTCCTTTAAAGACTCACTTTAAAGACTCAATATAAGGTATTTTTTCTGCTGAATACAAATCTGGTGTTAGAATAATGTTTAGTCATCTTTATGACATTCAGTTTAGTTGTTAAATGAAGTCAATTTCAAAATATTTTCTGTTCCTTTGTGTCATAATTACAGAGTATGTATCGGGTACTGAGAGCATTATGATATATTTTCCATGATTATTTCAAGTATAGAAGTGTTTGAATATCTTATACTTCAATTTTGAAACAAAGTTTATGGAGCTAAAAAATACCCTTCAATTTTTGGTACTTTTCTCAGTAAAATAGATTTCCTTTAAAAACTCACTATAAGAAGTGTTTTTCATGCTGAATACAAATCTGGTATTAAAATATCGTTTAGTTCTCTTAATGACACTCAGTTAAACTGTTGAATGAAGTCAATTTTAAAATACTTCTGTTCCTTTGCATCGTGTTTCTCTGTATGCATCGGTGACTGAGAGCATTATTATATATTTTCCATGATTATTTCAAGTATACAAGTATTTGAATATTTTCAAGTAAAGAAGTGTTTGAAAATGTTATCTTTCAAATTTAAAACAAAATATTTTTTGAGCTAAAAAATACCTTCAGTTTTTGGCATTTTTGTCAGAAAAAATAATTTCCTTTAAAAACTCATTATAAGAAATATTTTTCGTGCTGAATACAAATCTAATGTTAGAATATCATTTAGTTATCTTTATGACATTCAATCAAGCTGTTAAATGAAGTCAATTTCAAAATATTTTCTGCTCATTTTCATTGTATTTACTGGGTATGTATCAGTAACTGAGAGCATTATATATTTTCCATGATTATTTCAAGTGTAAAAGTTTATGAATATTTTATCTTTCAATTTTGAAATAAGAATTGATTTCCTTTAAAAATTTATTATAAGTATTGTTCATGCTGAATACAAATCCAGTGTTAAAATATCATTTAGTCGTCTTTATGACATTCATTTAAGCTGTTAAATGAAGTCAGTTTTAAAATATTTTCAGCTCCTTTGCATTGTATTTACTGGGTATGTATCGGTAACTGAGAGCTTTATGTTATGTTTTCCATGATTATTTCAAGTATCTTATCTTTCAGTTTTGAAACAAAAAAGTATTTTTAGCTAAAAAATACCCCTAACTATTCAGGGGCATATCTAGGGGAAATAGCACATATGGTAAGCACTGAAATTGTGCCCCCTGGCTTGATTAAAAATGTACATACAGTGGATGTATATAAAAATACATACAGTGTAATTATAAACTGCTGAAGAGTTAGGCCAAACTTAAGTTTATATAAACTCTTAAAGACTTAAAGTTAGACTTATTTGATCAAAATTGTAATGTAGCAGCAGTAATGAAACTGATAGTAGCAAAATATTACTAAAGCTGGAAAGTAGGTGAGTTTCTTTTTTATCTCACAAAACCAAACAATTAAAAATGTCAACTGGGTAGCATATGTCAAAAAACAAACCTGTTGAGTGGCACCCAGGGCACCTGCCATACCCGAGATACACCACTGTCTCTCTGTTACCACTCTTATTCAAATACTTATCTAATCTGAGTTTATCTGGGACCGATTTACTTTCACAAAGTTTTCCTTCATCTCATAAAAATATTTCTCATTCCATGAGCACAAAAACATTTTTCACTCAATAACAACAACAAAAACTGTCATACAGGCAGAGAAGGGAAATCTACCTAGGAGGTTTCAGTGTTAAATTTTCATTTCCTAAATGCTATACAGTAATCAACAGGTGTAATGTGTGAAGTGTAGAAATTCCCTCCTTTTGATCTTGAGAGTAAAGTATCTTTAGCTATATGTTAAGTTCAGAAAGCATAATTCACATGTGCTTACTTTTGTTCACAGCAACAAAATCCAGATGCTTGTCAACCTGGCATGGAGTGCTGTCAAATCGGTGTTCCATCTCTGGGGAAGTCGCCACATCCTGCTGAATAAATATGCAATCAATAACTGCATGCTATGAACATTACATAATCATATCTACTCTGATGTTTCACAAATATAGTGAAGTACTTTATAACCCCTTTCAGTGCAGCAGTCCTAATATCCAAAATACACTGTGTATGGGATATTCTTAAACATTCTAATAAAAAAAATTTGAATCAGGATTAACCCTTTCACTTTGGATGTCAAGTATGGGTCTCTGGTTCTTTCTTTTTCATTCACTGTGCCAAGTAAAAGCTTTAATTTTGTTCATACCTGATCACCATTTTCTACATTAGCGAGGTAGCACCAGTAACAAATGATGAAAGGCCACATCCTCTCATCATTCTCTAGCTGTCATTTGCAATACACCAAATCCACAGCTCTCTATCCATAACTACGCCCCACAGACCTTTTCATGGTTTACCATAGACACTTCACATTCCTTGGTTCAGTCCACTGACAGCACATCGACCCCTGTATACCATACTGGTCCAATTCACTCTATCCTGTACATGTCTTTCATCCTTCTTCATGTTCAGTCCCCAATTGCTCAAAATCTTTTTCACTCCATCCTTTATCTTGACTCTGATCTCCCCCTTCTAGTTCCTCCCACTTCTGACACATACATCCTCTTTATCAACCTTTCCAGACATTCTCTATGTATGTCTAAACAATTTCAGCACAACCTCTTCAACTATCTCAACCAAACTCTTTTTATTACCAGACCTCTCCAATACACTGTCATTACTTACTCAGTCAAACCACCTCACACCACATATTGTCCTTAAACATTTCATTTCCAACACATTCACCCTACTCTGCACAGCCTTATCTATAGCCCATACCTCAAATCCATATAATATCACTGGGACTATTTTACCTTTAGAGAGAGATAGGGCATGTTGAAATGGTTTGGACATACGGAGAGGAAATCTGTTAGGAATGATTGACAAAGAGGATATATGTGTCAGAAAAGGATGGAACAAGGAGAACTAGGAGACCAATGTGGAGATGAAAGGATGGGGTGAAAAAGATGTTGAGCAATTGGGGCTTGAATATGCAGGAGAGTGAAAGGAGTGTATGGAATAGAGTGCATTGGAATGATGTGGTATACTAGAGTCAACAGGCAGCTAATGGACTGAACCAGGGCATGTGAAATGTTCAGAGTAAACCACAGAAAGGTGTGTGAGACCTGGATGTGGGTGGATAGAGAGATATGATTTCAGTGCAATATAAATGACAGCTTGTGCATGGATGTGACCGGATGTGGCCTTTCTTCATCCATTTCCTGGTGCTAACTCACTGACACAGAGGGTGGTGATGCTGTTTCCTGTGGGGTGGAGTGGCACTGGGAATGAATGAGCCAAATAAGTACAAATATGTACATGTATATGTATGTGTGTATGCATATGTATATGTACATGTGCATATATGTATATATTTGTGTGAGTGGATGCATCTTTCTGTTTATTTCCTGGTGCTACCTTGCTAATGCAGGAAACAGTGATCAAGTGTGAAAAAACTATACCTTTAAACATCCCAAACAACAAAACCTCTTTCAACACATTCTTCAGCACTATCACATCCTTTGCCCCCTCATCCACCCTTTGGCTCATTTTCACTTCTGTGTCTCCATTCGCTGTATCTAATACATTTCAGTTTCTCAGATTCATCCATTCAAAATCATGAACTAACCCTGCAAAACTTAATAATCTCATTTACTCTCAACCTTCTCCTTTCACACACTGCTTTAAACTCAATCACCAACTTCTCCATTTTTTCACTCAAATCTACCACCATGCTGTATCAACAAACAACTGACTCACTTTCCAAGCCCTCTCATCCCCTGCAGACTGCATACTTTCCCCTCTCTCCAAGACTCTCACATCTATGTCTCTCACCACTCTATCAATAAAAAATCAAACATGTTAAAAACAGCCTTATGCCCTCATGTAAATCATTGGACACAGCATAAACTGTCCTATGAAACACAGGATAAAGAAGAAAAAGCTATAAGAAATAAACCAAAATACTTTTACTCATATGCAAAATGCAAATCCAGAATCACAAACTTCAACGCTCAACTCAAAACCAAAGAAGGTAACTTTACATATGACTGTTAAAAAATAAGAGAGATTCTAAAAAGACAATATGAATTGGTATTCAGGAAGCCAAAAACAACAAATATATGACTCATCAGACTTCTTCCTAAACAGTAATCCTCCAAGGGTACACATTTTTTATGGTGAAGGCTCCAGTCATGGACAAAAGTCCACATTAAGGCTGGACCTTAATTGAAATATAGAGAGAATCATGAAACAGAAAAAGAAAAGACAAGGGAAAGTATTTATGAATTTCTGAGAAAGTGTAAGATCTGTCTTTTGAAATGTGCCAGGTCATAGTTATTGGGAAAGACAAGGTAGAGAGTTCCAAAGCTTTGACATGCAGTTAGAGAAGCAGGTATCAAAACAAGCTACCCTTGAGTTACTGAAGGCCACACAATAATAATGTGATGCAACAGCTTGTTGGTATTATGTGGTCTAGCTAGTGGTGGGGGTACACAAGTAGCCAGCTCTCAGGAGCAAAAACCAAAGAAATACCTTCAGAAGAGGGAAAGTGAACATTGCGGCATACGGCAAGGGGGTCAAGTTTGGAAGTTAGCATGGGACAGTTTATAAGTCGAACTGCTTTTCTACTCAACTCTGTCAGGTAAAGACACAGAGATAGAACCATCCCAAATGCGAGAGCAGTATTTCATACAAGGATGAATCAATCCCTTGTATAAATGGAACAACTGATTGGAAGAAAAGAAGCTTTGACATCTAAACAGGACACCCAGTTTCTTAGAGGCAGACTTAGCTATTCCCGTAGTAAGGGGTTTTCAAGGAGTGGATGTTACAATAATAAAAAGTATGTCTATTGAGTGAAGAGGTGGAATTACAGAACCATCAAATGAGAGAGAAGAGTTGTGAAGAGTTCTTGATAGAGATGGGTAGAAATTGGATCTTGAAGGTATTAAACTTCAGATTTTGTGTATCGCACCAAGATATCCTGTCCAAGTCTGAGTTTACTGAGGAAGCTGTGTTGAGATGCAGATCAAGTAAGAAAAAAGATGGAGCAGAATTTAAGGATGTGGATGAGTGCAGCGTTGAGTCATCAGTGTATGAGTGCATTGCATTATTCATGGAGGACAGGAAATCGTTGAAAAAAAAAAGAGAAAAAGTGTAGGGGACAGGGAAGAACCTTGAGGGACACCTCTGTTGACGGAGAGAAGGGAGGAGGCTGATCCATCAACAACCATAAAGATAGAACAGCCAGAGAGGAAACTAGATATGATGAAGCAAAGTAAGGGAGGGAAGCTTAGAAATAAGACCCTAATGGCACACTGTGTCAAAAGCCTTAGATATGTCCAGGGAAACTATATGACTCCCCAAAATCTCTCACGGATGATGACTAGACATTAGTAAGATAGGAAAGAATATCACCAGTGGATCTTGCCTTACAGAAACCATACTGGTGTTCAGAGAGAAGACTAATTTTCGAGGTGTTTAAGGATAGGGGAGTTGAGGAGGGATTCAAAGACTTTGGAAATGGGAGAAGTCAAAGCAGTAGGACAATAGTTAGAGGGGTCAGAATGGTTACCCTTCTTAGGGATGGGATGTATCAAAGCATATTTCCATGAAGAAAAAGTTTTGGATTTTAAGCAGAAATGGAAAAGATGAGCAAGCACAGGCGCAAGATTAGAGGCAAGCTCTTTCAGTACATGGGGATGCATGCCATCAGGATCAAAAGCCTTACTTGTGTCCAGAGAAGAAGTGCTTTTTGGACAGTCCGATAAGAAATTGTGGAATGAGGCATATGTTTAGTAAGAGGAGCATTAGGGGTGAAGAAATGTCAGAGTCATCCAAGGTAGAATTAGAGGAGAAATGGGAACCAAAGAGAGTAGCTATGTCATCGGGAAAGACAGCTACAGTACAGTCAGAATGGTAAAGTGAAGGAAAGGTAGAGCTACAGAAGTTGTGAGAAATGCCCTTAGCTAGAGACCAGAAAGACCTGTCAGTGAATGACAAGGAGAGGTTATTGCACTTCCAATAAAGGAACACTTTCCCTCATGGATAACATGCTTGCAGCAATTATGGGCAGTGATAAAAGCAGAATGGGAGCCAGAGGAAGGAATTTTTCTAAGCCCAATATGCCTGATCCCTTGTCTGAATGGCCTCAGAACAGGAACACTTGAACCATGGATTGGATGATGTAGTAGTCTTGGAGGAAAAGGGGATAAATGCTTCCATTCCCACAAGAATAACCTCTGCTATCCGTTTGGTGAAGACAAAGTATCACCACGTAAGAGACAGCAATTCACCCAAGGAAAGTCAGAAAAGAAGATACATAAGTTATTCATCTTTGTTCTGGTGGCAGCGTTTATGCTTAGAAGGGGCTGCCGGAGGGGGAGGGGCCAGAAGAATAAAAATATCTAGGAGTGTGATCCAATGAACAAATTGGGATGAAATTGTGTCTTTACAGTGAGATGGACGAGAAGTGAAAAATGAATAATATTAGGAGTGGTCACAGTGGTCAAGTTTTTGGAAATAATTTGCTCTAAATCATTGAGAATGGAGAATGTGAGATATTTGTTCCCTCCACCATCCTTATGGGAGGAATCTAACCATTCCCTATGATGAACGCTGAAATCACCAAGGTAGAGGATCTCAGCTTGCAGGTGAGAGGTTGTCACAGTCTCCTGGTAGGAGTTTAGATGGTTGAAGGATATCACCCCAACACAAGATTTTGAAAGGACAATTCACTGCATTCCCATGCACTCAGCCCCAAGCCTCGACTCATGGAACTTGTTTTCACAAAGAAATGCAAGACAGCTTTAGCACATGCACTAAATTTCATGAGGAGAAAAAGTATAGATACTGGCATCATTCCCATGAGTTTGAAACTAACCCACATTACCTCACTCCACAAAGGAGGAAGCAAAGCAGTCCCCAAAAACAATCATCCTATAACATTAATGTCACATATCATTAAAGTTTTCAAGAGAGCCCTAAAATGCAAGCCGATTGAATTTATGGAAGTGAACAAGCTACATAACCTATTCAGTCAAAGGTTGGGAAGATCTTGCCTCTCTCATTTGCTTAACCATTATGATAGAATTGTTGAAACTCTGGAAAATAAAAATGTTGATGACAAATGTGACAATGATGTAAGAGCATATTAAATGCAAAAAATGTGAAAAACCAGAAAAATTGGGAGATAGATATACAACTTCTAAAATAATAGATCACAGCACATAGTTGTAAACCATGCCACCTCCACTGCCTCTACAATAAATAGCTGTCCCTCCAGGATGCAGTTGCATCCATCCTGTTCCTCAATCTTAAATGTAACTGATGCAAATGCAAGCCACAGTTTCATATCACAGTTTGCAGATGATAAAGAATAATAATGAAAATCACATCAATAGATGATACTGAAAGTTACAGAGAGAAATAAACCAGGTTCTTGATTGGGCAACTGAGAACAACATGCTTATCAATGGAGACAATATCAATTCCTCTGGCCATGAAGAAATAAAAAATAACAAAGAATACTAACAAGACCTTGGAGGAATAATGTATCATGACCTAATCTTGAGCAAACATAAAACAACAGTTGCCCCAAGCAAAAAGGTGGCAGGCTGAATCCTGCACACCTTCAAGATAGGGCGAGAAAAATAATGCATTATAATTGCAAGCACTATATCTTTCACAAATTGACTACTGTTGCATTCCAGCATCATCCTACATGGAGGATGACACTGTAAATTCAAAAAGTGTCCAGAGATCTTTCACAGCCCATATCAACATGGTAATGGGACTAAACTGCTCGGAATGACTGAAATCAATGAGCATGTGCTCCCTGAAGTGCAGACGGGAGAGAAATAGCATCATCTATATTTGGAAAATCCTACAAGATAGGGTTCCTAACTTACTATCAGAAATAACATTCTAGTCATGCCAGGGATGGAAGACTGTTAAATACTACCCCTTAAATCCAAAGGTGCCAAAAGCACAAAAAGGGGAAAACACCTTAAATATCCAAAGGCCAAGACTTCAACATGTTGCCATCTACCAATAGAAATAGCATAGGATGCATGTGAGAGAAGTTCAAAAGCGCACTGGATAAGCATCGACAAAGTGTACCTAACCAGCAGGGCTGTGGGGGGATATGTGGGCCTGAGGGATGTGGCTTCCAAAGTTTGGTCAACCAATTACATTACTCAATTGCTAAATCAGGAACAAGTTTACATGGAGATAATTTTCTTTGGATGTGGGTAGTGCAGTTTAACATTAAGCTCACTTTATCTCTCCAAAAGAGCAAGGACAGAAGTCAGCAACAGTTTCATGTTACATTGAAATCAGATGATTTACTTTGCAACAAACCCACTGAAGCAAAGGTGTGATGTTGGACAAGAGTGCCTTCCAGCATTGGTTTTCTTGACCTAACATGCCATACTTAATCACTAAGATAAATGTTTCATTATTACATGAATCTGTAGTATGGTTAAAGTGCATCTACTTATAAATGCTGGCTGACACGATAGTTACCCTTAACATCCCAGACCCCATACAAATTTCCCAAAACTCCGAATACCACCGAAATTCACGAATACTGCTTTAAAGTCGTCAAAATGTAAATACCTGTGTATAGTTGACATGAAATCTGATATAAAAAAAATAGCGTATTTACATTCAAAAATATTTCGCGTTCGCCTGGATTACGAAAAGCCTTGTCCTGGCCTAATTTTATTTTTCAAGTGAAAACAATTTCTTTCACGAAATGAGAGAGCATCATATAAAAATTCAAAACATTAAGCGGTAGGTGCTACAGTCTGACGCTGACATATCTCGCCAAATGACAATAAGTTTTGTTAGCACAAATCCCACCTGCTACTGATGTCTCATATATAAATAAACTTATTCCACATGTCTCCATTACTTCTGAAGATGTGTATGACGATTCATTATGTGTATACCGTTTAATAATGTGGTTCTTGGTGATATTCGGTTGTATTCGCTGTTTAGGGAGACACCGATAAATCATATGTGAAAAGTGAACATTCCAGTTTGTTGAACACATATTCATGATTAAACACAAAGAGAGATTTTACCCGTTACTACACAACAGAAGTTTGGAAAAATCTTGTTTTTATGTTGTTAACCATAGTGAAACAGCAAGTGTGCATACTCGTGGATCCAATTCATTCAAAGTTATCGACGTTTATTATAAATACATTAATATGTACATCACGGGAAATTAATGTAAGCTTTCAAGTTATATTACGTGGCAATAGACTGCTGATCGGTCTTTATGCCAAATAGTTACAATTACAAAATGATATAGAATTCATGTGCCCAAGGTCATAAATACTATCTATACATAACCTTCTCCTAAAAGAAACTTCCTTTTGTATATTGCATATCCGTACGTGTATATAAAACATGCTTCATAAGGTTACGTTAGTGATTAGTCAACATATTATGGCTGCAAAAAAAAAATCAAGACTGTATATAATGGGCCAATTTTATACCATTTCCGCAGCTTGTTCTGGGGAGTTAATATCCATATCACCATCTTCTCGATCAGTTACATTAGCCATGACGATGATAAGATTGCTATATTTGATATGTATGACAATTCTCGTAGTCTTAGTCTTTTAACCTTTGGAGCTCTACAATCTACGACGACCACGAGCTCAAATCCACTTCTGTGACTTCCACTAGATTCGTGGTTCTCGTCTCATCTCTTGTCCAAGGCCCTCCCACTCATGACGTCATGAGTCTACTGATAAACTTTGGTTGTGATTGGTTTCCAGGATTGCAGGTAGCCAATGAAAACAAGTGTTCAGGTTTGTGTTGAATTTACTCATTTTCGTATAAAAATAAATTTACTCAATTAAATCAAGTAAGCATCAGCTAATTTTATATATAAATTATTAATATAGAAAAACTATTGAGCAGTTATATCACTTGTTTGACATGCCAACTTTATTATTATACGATGACTGCTTACCAAGCTTAGGAAGTGTTTTGTATCGGACATGAGTGTGTGAGATGGCAAACCAAACATTTTATGTAAAGTTGTGAGCCCTGATACAAGGTAAGTGCTTTTCTCCCTAGCTGTGGCATTCTTGAATATCTCTGTAGGAATATTTCTGTTTATAACTTGATCAAGGTCTGCATAATGAATCAAACTCGTAGCTGGACTCGCACTGGCTTCAGTAGTTTTTAGTGATTTACTAAATGAAATTGGTAGTCCTCAGTACATCTTCCCATTTCACCGCTTAGTATTATTTCGGTTTATGTTGAGTATGTACTTTTCAACAGAGTCAAAAGTTTCTAACTTGAAGTAATTGACTAGAATCTGGGCCGGTACAAGTAAAGCTATGCCTACTTCTCTACCTTTCGGATCAGATTTTACTATAATTTTTTTTATCAGAAGATGATTTTAGGGTGGTAGATACTAACTGACTAAACATTGTTTTTTCTAGATGGCTTGTCATTGCTCTTGTAAGCCCTGATAGAGAATATTATTTTGATGAATTAGCTTCAAAGTAATTTGACCTCTTCAGCTGCTAAAACACCCTTATCCAGAAGCAACTTCAATAAATGTTGCAATTTAGATTTCTCTCTTCTTACCTGATCACTCTGTAGTTAATTCTTCATCTGATAAAGCTGCTCTTTTGAGCACTTTGGTTTCATATTACTATTTTGATTTTCTTCACGCTTATTCCTTCAGCTCACTAAGCCTATGCCATCATCTCTTTATATTCTTTGTTCATTGTCTTTGGAGTGTTCTTCCAGCTTCAAGAGGACAAGTTACATAGTCCAAATGGCTTATATCGTCATGTTTTAAGTGTGTGCCTCTGAGATACCTCTGATCCTTGCTTGCCTGATTCCTCTCTGACAAAAACTCCAACTTTTTCTTCTTGGTAGCATTTTCTAGTGCGGCCCGTCCCTAATGAAGGAAACTGTTTTAACTTTTGTAACTAATGTTTCCATACTCTTACTCATGCTATCTCTGAGGACTTTAAAACTTTCCTTTGCCTTTAAATTGCTGCTTGTGTAAGACCTAGCAACCACTGTGCACAAATAATGGACAAAACGTTTAAACACATTACAATCATGAAATTGAAGATAGAATCATGAAATTAGAGATATGCATGAAGAAGGATGAAAAATAGAAGAATGTATCCTTCATCTGTGTTTGTTTTGCCATGGTGAAATCCATGAATGCCTAACTTAGCACAAAGTTTAAAACAATAGCGGAAATCTTGTGTGAGATAATGAATGTTGCAGTTGATTGTGTACTGGCTAATAATGTATATTGCAGTTGAAATTGTGTAGATAAATGATGTGTATTATAGTTGTGTACAGATAAATGATGTATGTTAAGAGTTGATTGTGTACAGACAAATGATATATTTTACAGTTAAGCAAAAAGTATTAAGAGCTCAGGATCTCATTCACTCCTTATAGATCACCAACAGGGACCTAGGTTAATCTTATGTTGAGACCCGTGACATCTTCATAGTATTTGATAGGAATTGGCACAAGTATTTGCTTTTTGGTTTCCTTCCTTTAGATTTTCTTATTCTCTTTTTAGTCAAATGCATAGCTTTTTCAAATGCTTTACAATAGAATTTCACTTCCAAATGCAACTAAAGTCCTCAGTAGTCAAAAAATAGTTTGTACATCCTACGTGGTTTGCTGACCCTCCCCCAACCAGGAAATGCCACCAGGATCTAGCAAGGTGCTGCACACATGTAGTTGCTGACACTGAGACCTCTCATAAGCAGTGAATCAATCACCTGATTGATGTCACCCATGTAGTAGTTCATTTATCTTTCTTTTTTGTTTTTACTTTGGTTGCACTGTTATTTTGGTAATTTGTGGACACTTTAATGTCAAGATATGCTGTGTAAAGCATAGGTTATGTATCATAATGTGTATATAGAGATGTTTTTTCATACTTGTATGCCATTTCCCAAGTTAGTAAGGTAGTGCCAGGAATAAATGAATGAAGGCCACATTCATTCACTTCATATACATTGCACCGAAACCACTGCCCTCTATTCACAACCAGACCTCACAGACCTTTCTACGATTTCCCTTGGCTGCTTCACATACCCTGGTTTAGCCTACTGACAGCATAGCACCCCTATGTACCACATCGTTTCAATTCACTCTATGCTATGCCCGGCACTAACCCTCCTACATGTTCATGTCCCACACACTCAAAATATTTTTCTAAATATTCACTCCATCCTTCCATCTCCAGTTTCGTTTTCTCCTTTTGTGTTTCTTCTCCACTTCTGAAACACATCCTCTTTGTCGATCTCTCCTCACTCATTCTCTCCACATGTCCGCACAATTTCACCACACCCTATTCAGCTATCTCAGCCTCACATTATAATACTGCACCTCTCATTTACCCTTTTATTATTATTATTATTATTATTATTATTATTATTACTTATTCAAACCACCTCACACATGTATTGTCCACAAACATTTCATTTCCAACACTCCACACATCCTAATCTAAAGCCCATGCCTTGCATCCTACAACATTTGTTGGAACTACTATACCTTCAAACATACCCATTTATACCCTCCTGGATAATGAACTCGCCACACATTCCTCAATGCTTCAAGAACCTTCACTCCCCTACCCACCCTATGACTCGCTTCTGCTTCCATCGCTCAATTTCCTGCCATGTGCACTCCCAGGTACCTGAAGCATTTCACTTCTCCAAATTTCTTCATTCAAATTCACACCCCACCTGACTTGTCCCTCTGCCTTATTAAACTTAATAATCTTGCTTTTCTTTACACTTTCAACTTTTTCCTTTCACACACTCTTTCAAAGTCAGTCTCCAACTTCTGCAGTTTCACAGTGGAATCTGCTATCAGTGCTGTGTCATCAGCAAAATACAACTGATTCACTTCCCAAACCTCTTACCCCTTGCAGAATGCATGCTCACCTTTCTCCCCAAGACTCTTACATTTACCTCTCTCTCTCTCTCCTATACATAATTGCTGTTTCTTGCGTTGGCGAGCTAGTGCCGGGAAACTGACGAAGAATGGCCCATCCACTCTTATACACATATATATACATAAATGCCCATACATGCACTTACATATACATATATGTACATAAACATACATATGCATATATGCACATGTACATATTTGTACTTGTTTGTCTTCATCCATTCCTGGCACTTCCCTGCCCCACAGGAAACAGCATCGGTATCCCCTACTTCAGCAAGGAAGTGCCACAAAAGCCGACAAAAAAGGCCACATTTGTTCACACTCAGTCTCTAGCTGTCATGTAATGTATTGAATTTACAGCTCCCTGTCCACATCCAGGCCCCACAGACCTTTCTATGGTTTACCCCAGATGTTTCACATGCCTTGGTTCAGTCCATTGACAGCACGTCGACCCCAGTATGCCACATCGTTCCAATTCATTCTATTCATTGCATGCCTCACACCCTCCTAATGTTCAGGCCCTGATCGCCCAAAATCTTTTTCACTCCATCCTTCCACCTCCAGTTTGGTCTCCTGCTTGTCCTTGTTCCCTCCACATCCGACACATATATCCTCTTTCTCAATCTTTCCTCACTCATTCTCTCCATATCCCCAAACCATTTCAACACACCCTCTTCTTCTTTCTCACCCGCACTCTTTATATTTCCACACATCTCTCTTTTCCTTTCATTACTTACTCGGTCAAACTACCTCACACCACATATTGTCCTCAAACATTTCATTTCCAACACATCCACCCTCCTCCGTACAACTCTATCTATAGCCCATGCCTCGCAATAATATAACACTGTTTGTACTACTATTCCTTCAAACATACCCATTTCTGCTCTGCGTGATAGAGTTCTCTCCTTCCACACATTCTTCATCGCTCCGATAACCTTCGCCCCCTCCCCACCCTCTGACTCACTTCCGCTTCCATGGCTCCATCTGCTGCTAAATCCACTCCCAGACATCTAAAACACTTCACTTCCTCTAATTTTTCTTCATTCAAACTTACATCCCAATCAACTTGTCCCTCTCCCCTACTGAACCTAATAACCTCACTCTTATTCACATTTACTCTCAACTTTCTCCTTTCAAACACATTTCCAAACTCAGCCACCATCCTCTGAAGTTTCTCACATAAATCAGCCACTAGAGGCGTATCTTCGGAAAACAGCAACTGACTCACCTCCCAGGCCTTCTCTTCCACAACAGACTGTATACTCGCCCCTCTATCCAAAACTTTGCATTTTCCTCCCTAATCAGCCCATCCATAAACAAATTAGACGGCCATGGGGATATCACACATCTCTGCCGCAGACCGACATTCACTGGGAACCAATTACTTTCCTTCCTTCCTACTTGTACACATGCCTTACATCCTTGGCAACAGCTTTTTACTGCTTCTAGCAGCTTACCTCCAGCTTACTTCCAGAAAGCATCTCTATCAACCTTATCATATACCCTCTTCAGATCCATAAATGCTACATACAAATCCATTTGTTTTTCTTATTATTTCTCACAAATATTTTGCAAATCAAACACCTGATCCACACATCCTTTACCACTTCGGAAACCACACTGCTCATCCCCAGTCTGATGCTCTTGTACTTGCCTTCACCCTTTCAGTCAATACCCTCCCATATAATTTCCCAGGAATACTCTACAAACTGTAGTTTGAATACTCACCTTCATCCCCTTTGCCTTTGTACAATGACACTATACATTCATTCCGCCAATCCTCAAGCACTTCACTATGAGCTATACATACATTGAATATCCTCATCAACTTGTCAACAACACAGTCACCCCCTTTTTAGATAAATTCCAATACAAATCCATCTAAACCCGCTGCCTTGCAAAGCTTTCACTACCTCTTCTCGGTTCACCAAACCATTCTCCCTAACCCTCTCACTTCGCATACCACCTCGACCAAAACACCCTATATCTGCCACTCTATCATCTAACACATTCAACGAAACTTCAAAATACTCACTTCATCTCACATCACCACAATTTCTTATAACACCCCCATCACCCCCATTCGCCCCTTTCACCGTTTTTCCCATTTGTTCTCTTGCCTTACGCACTATATTTAACTCCTACCAAAGCATCTTTTAATTCTCCCGAAAATATAACGATACTCTCTCATCCCAATTCTCATTTGCCCTCTTTTTCACCTGTCTCTTGACCTCTTGTCTCTTTCTTTTAAGCATCTCCCTGTCCTTTGCACCATTTTTCTGCTAAAATCGTCCAAAACATCTTTTTTGTTTTCCCAAAAAATTTAGTGATACTCTCACACCCCAACTCTCATTTGCCCTCTTTTCAACCTCTTGTACCTTTCTCGTGACCTCCTTCCTCTTTCTTTCATACATCTCCCAGTCATTTGTACAATTTCCCTGCAAAACTCGTCAAAATGCCTCTATCTTCTCTTTCACTAGTAATTTTATTTATTCATCCCACCACTCAGCGAACTTTCTAATCTATCCAACTCCCACGCTTCTCATGCCACAAGCATCATTTGCACAAGCCATTACTGCTTCCCTAAAAACATCACATTCATTCCCCCACTCACCTTAAGGCCTTTGCTCTCAACTACTTCCATTCTGCACTTAGTCCTTCCTGGTACTTCCTCACAGAAGGCCCCTTCCCAAGCTCACTTACTCTTACCACTCTCTTCACTCTAACATTTTCTCTTCTCTTCTGAAAATCTCTACAAAACTTTACCTTTCCCCTCGAAAAGATAGTGATCAGACATTCGTCAGGTTGCAACTCCCAGCACATTAACATCCAACATTCTCTCTTTCTGGCGCCAATCAATTACCAAGTAATCCAATAACGCTTTCTGGCCATCACTGCTATTTACATAAGTATACTTATGTATATCCATCTTTTTAAACCTGGTATTCCCAATCATTAATCCTTTTTAGCATACAAAT
>JAUUDZ010246111.1:0-11171 GCA_032361705.1 Panulirus versicolor | reverse complement strand
CTGAAAAAAATGCTATAAACTATTTTTTGAAATAACCTTGTATGCAAAAATCTGGCTAGACTTATGTCACATAGTTTTACTATTTTATTCTAAGAATATCTTATATGATTTTCAGAGTTTGGCTTCAGGTGGACCTAGGAATCAGCCAGGCAAAGAAAATTCTGGGCCCCCTCTACCCCATCCTATTGATAGCAACAGTCGCCTTGATAACATTATTTGTTTCAAGGTAATGATTTTTTTCCATTGATTTTTGTTGTACATGTTTCTGATCGCTTTGTGAGTGTTATTTTTGTCATCCCCATTCTCATCTCTGAACAGGATAAATCACTTGCACAAAATCTTTTAACCAGTTATGGTCATAGAGCCTACTCTCAAATATAATGCACCCAGAGTTCTATGATTGCTTTCGTAAGTGACAGAGTGTCTGATTGCACATCCAACCACATAGCCCCATTCAATAGAACAGGAATACAGAGGATACAGTCTACAGTCTGTAAATGAAAAGCTTGATTCCCATAGCATCTGATTGTCATATTTCCATGGTAATCTTAACATTTGTTGCTGGCTGGTTCAAACCATGGTGTTCTTGTTAAGCTGTCATAATGACGATTAAAGAGAAAGTGAGGGAGAATTGGTTTGTTATAGGCCTGTTTTCAGAATGAATAGAGATTGTAGTTCTTGGTTAAGAACCAAAAAAGCCTGTGATTAGAAGTCAAATCAGCACACTCTTTTTATGAAGGTTTGTTTGTTTGATCAGAAATGAAAGCAGAGGGGGTTACAGGGCAAGAGAAACGTTTCATAGTATGTTTTGCTTTGTCCCAGACATGACAGGCATCAGAACAGGAGCAGTTAAATCACAATAATCTCTGCTATGTGTTCAACACAGCACAAAGTTTCTCGACCAGAGAAGAAGTACCCCTACCAGAGAAAGTCAGTACAGAAGCTGCAAGGGTATAACTTTGAACTCTTCCAAAGTGCCAGTGTTGGCATAGAGGGGAGTATAGATGGCAGGAGTGCCCAGTTAGAAATAACAGATATAAGATTGTTATTAAAGGACTCTAAGGTGGTAGAAATGGTGTATGAGTTTTGGGAGGATTCGCAGGTAAAAAAGAAGTCAAGAGTGTTAGAAGAGTAGGTCATAAGAGTCAGAACTTGGAGTGGGTATTTAAATAATTGTTCAAAATTGTTTGTAGGGAAAAAGAAAAGGCTCTAGCTCCACCAGGATTACCTTGGTTAGAGCCTAACCAGTCCTTGTTGTATACATTGAAATCCCGTTGCATACATCGCAGCACATAGGTGTAAAGGGAGTAAAGCTTTGTGGCAAAAAGACCAAATAGTCAAAGAATTGCATTTGGTGAAATTTGGATGATGTAAATGAAAATCAAAAATAAAGTGATTTGAGGGTAAAAAGATTTTGAGCCAGGTGGCATCAAAGTTTGGGTCTCAAAATCCATAAGGTGAGCAATGGATGTCTTTGCACCTCATTTGGCACAAAATTCATGTTTAGAGTAGATACACTGATAGAGATCATAGTTGGAGTTTTGATTGTACACATGAGAAGTAGCCATGGACAGGTGGGTCTCAGAAAGAAGTAAAAGATCAGTAGAGGAGGCAAACAGATGATGTTCATCAGAGAGAAGGCCAGAATTAAGACTGCAGATGTTACAAAAATGGACAGAAAGAGCCAGGTCTAGTAGATCTGTAGCTATAGAAGTTGGTTGGATCACAGTCACATGATGGCTGTCAAGTGCATCCTAGGATTAAGCCAATCCTGAGTGGTGCTGCCTCTGCTTGGGTAGGTGTTGCTGGTGGTGATGATGGTTGTTAAGTAAGGTTTGGTTTAGCAGGGTTAGGTTAGTTTCTGACTAAATAAGTGAGCCTTATTGACCATTCCTGCAGCTCTGAATTGGTACAAGAGAAATATTCTCTGTGCTGCCATAAATTTGAAAAACTAAAATGTGGATAAAAGATTTGATAGAAAAAGTAGACATGTTGGCAAGCATTTTGTATAATAAAAAGAGTCTGTCACATTAAGGTTTCATACTAGCAACCCACATGTGGATGAGGCAAGGGAAAAGATATCGCAATCTGAGCCTAAAAGGAGCAGTGTAACAAATCCATAGTGCTGGCTCACTGCATTGCCACCACTATCCCTCCCAAAACCCAGATGGTAGTACCTCCCTGGTCAGCTGTTGCCTGCCACCTAGCACTACTAACCACGAAATAGCAGTGGTATTTGTCCCCTACTGCAAATGTGGTAAGTTTCATAGCACTCCTTTGATCCCATTTGTTTTCATTTTGATATACACAAAGTAATTGGAGAGTTTGTTGTCTGATGTGATGTGTACAAATATTAGCTAATTTTTTTTTCCCTTTCAGTGTGGTCAGCAAGGTCACTTTGCAAACAGATGTTCCAAAGGCCAGTTTGCCTTTCTTAGTTCTGGGAACTAAGGCATGCTGCAGTAACCTCTCCACCAAGATTTTATTTATAGTAATATTCTTTATTACAACTTTGCTAGAACTGTATAATTCAGTATCATTTATTATAATTGCAGAATGGATTATGTGTGCCTGTTGAATGTAAGTCTGAATGAATAAGAAGTGTAAGAATTTGTACCTCATGTTTTATTTCCACAAATTGCATCTCGTCCTCTGTTTTTCATTTTCCTTTACCTAAAAAAAATTCATAAATATATGTCTCTGTTCTCTCTTGGTGAAAACAATAATGAAACCCATAAAATGGGGCGAGATTACTTTAGCCTGTTCATATGGTTTAATATTTTCGTTAGCCTACAGGAAATATTCTTTTTTAGCCCATATTTAAAGGCATTAGATAGTTTTCATGTTTTTTATGTGTGATTGTTGCACTTGCTAGATTTTGACTGAAGCTGAATATCTAAATTTTCCAGTGCTGTGTGGATGTTCCACCAGTAAGGAAATACCAATTTAAGTAGGCAGAATCATAAAGAGCTGAAATGAAAAATCATTGCTGTCGTAAAATCTCGAATATTCTTAAATGAATGCAAATGTCTCCCTCTGAACTATCACTCACCAGTGTGTTCAACACCATGCTTATCTTCAATCCCTAGATAAACATTATTCACTTCATCCCCGATAAAGTCATCTTCACCCTCTACCCTCTTAATTTTACCCTTGAGAACACTAGTCATGGAAAAAGAAAACATAAAAATGAGTTATGAAAAATAATGTTTTCCCTCCCACAGAACACATAATGATGTTTTTGACTAGGCTGCAGAAGTTGGTTACTCAGTTTAGAAAAGTGTATGAAAGAAGAAAGTTGAGAGTAAGTGACTAAGAGCAAGGTTATTAGGGTTGAGGGACAAGTTAATTGGGATGTAAGTTTGAATGGAGAAAAATAGGAGGAAGTGAAGTGCATTATATATCTGGGAGTGGACTTAGCAGTGATTGGAACCATGGAAGCAGAAGTGAATCACAGGGGGAAGGAGGGGCGAAGGTTCTGAGAGCAGTGAAGAATGTTTGAAAGGAGAGAACGTTATCATGGAGAGCAAAATTGAGTGTGTTTGAAGGAATAGTAGTTCCAACAATATTACATGGTTGCAAGGCATGGGCTTTAGATTGGGTTGTACGAAGGAGGGTGGGGGTATTGGAAATGAAATGTTTGAGAACAGTGAGTGGTGTGAGGTGGTTTGATCGAGTAAGGAATGAATGGGTAAGAGAGATATGTGGAAATAAAAGTGTTGTTCAGAGAGCAGAAGAGGGTGTATTAAAAGGGTTGGCACATATGGAGAGAAGGGGTAAGGCAAGGTTGACAAAGAGGATATATGTATCAGGAGTGGAGGGAACAAGGAGAAGCGGGAGACCAAATTGGAGGTGGAAGGATGAAGTGAAAAATATTTTGAGTGATCGGAGCCTGAACATACAAGAGGGTGAGAAAAATGCAAGGAATAGAGGGAATTGGAACGATGTGGCATATCTAGGTCGACATGCAGTCTATGGACTAAACCATGGCATATGAAATATCTGAGATAAACTATGGAAAAGTCTGTGAGGCCTGGATGTGGATAGGGAGCTGTGGTTTTGGTGCATTACACATGACAGTTGGAGACTGATTGTGAACAAATGTGGCCTTTTTTGTCCTTTCCTGGCACTACCTCGCTGAAAGGTGTGGGGAGATGCTATTTCCTGTGTGGCAGGGTAGCAACAAAAAATGGATGAAGGCAAGCAAGTAGGAATGTGTACATGTGTATATATGTATATGTCCTTGCATATATATGTTGATATGTATAGGTATGTATATGTGTATGGATGGGGTTGTTAGGGAGGTGAATGCTTCCATGGTTCCATCCGCTGCCATATCCACTCCCAGATATCTAAAACACTTCACATCCTCCAGTTTTTCTCCATTCAAACTTACCTCCCAATTGACTTGTCCCTAAACCCTACTCTGAACCTAATAACCTTGCTCTTATTCACATTTACTCTCAGCTTTCCTTTTTCACACACTACCAAACTCAGTCACCAACTTCTGCAGTTTCTCACCCAAATCAAGCACCAGCACTGTGTCATCAGCGAACAACAACTGACTCACTTCCCAAGCCCTCTTATCCACAACAGACCGCATACTTGCCCCTCCCTCCAAAACTCTTGCATTCACCTCCCTAACAACCCCATCCATAAACAAATTAAGCTGCCATGGAGACCATGCACCCCTGCCGCAAACCGACATTCACTGGGAACCACTCACTTTCCTCTCTTCCTACTTGTACACATGCCCTGCATCCTCGATAAAAACTTTTCACTGCTTCTAGCAACCTACCTCCCACACCATATACTCTTAATACTTTCCAAAGAGCATCTCTATCAACTCTATCATATGCCTTCTCCAGATCCATAAATGTTACATAAAAATCCATCTGCTTTTCTAAGTATTTCTCACATACATTCTTCAAAGCAAAGAGATATGTGGTAATAAAGTGTTGCTGAGAGAAAATAACCAGGTGTGTTGAAATGGTTTGGACATATGTAAACAATGAGTGAGATAAGGTTGACAAAGAGGATATATGTGTCAGAAGTGGAGTAGTTTTGGGGACTCTTCTACCCCTGCAGCTCAAGTTGGGCCCAGGATACTTTTGAGTTGGGTTGTCAAAAGCCATGGCTCATGTAGCCACCACAGTCTAGTTGGTCTGGCATACTTTAAGTCCAGGACATTCTTAAATTTCTTTGATGTCTATTCCAAAGCATTTCTATAATTGCAATCAACATGCTAAAGAGCCTTTGGCTCTGGATTTTTAAGGCATCTCTCTCTTTTGTGTATATCGTACATTTTGATTTTAAAGGTAATGGTTTACATGGTCTTCCATGTTGTCGTGCCAGTAGAAAGTTATTTCCATGAGTAAGTTGCAGACTCCGCCTTTTAGGATTTTTCAAATGTAGGTGATGATGTATATATTCTGGTGGCACTCCAGAAAATAAAGCGTCAGTACCTTGTGCCACCTCCATGAATTTAGTGAAGAGAGAAACTCACCTACATATCCAGTACAAGCATCCAATGTCAAATAATAAAGTGATGAACACACAAATTTTGAAAAAAGTCTTTCCAGGCACTATAGATAAACAATGGAAACAAACGAAATCCCCTTCAGACAAGGACAAAAACCAATGTTGCCTTTAACTCATGATGGTTCTGTAACCCTAAAACTCACTATTCATTTTAACCCATTAAAGGTGGCCAACGTTACCTAACGTTCATACGATAGAAGCCAGGCAATGTAAGGTAACGCAGGGCTATTTTACGTCATAATTTTTTTTGAAATTTGGTGATGTGGCATCACTGTCATCTACTATCAGGATTTCTGTTTACCCATTCCTGTAAACAGCTAACCTTGCTCACCAATCCGCGGTCAGCGCCAGTATTAGCTGTTATCCAACGCTCATACAGTAGTAGGCGGGCAACATTACGTAATGTTGGGCCCTTCTACTTCGTAATTGTATGGTAAAATTGGGTGATGTGGCAACTCCAACATGTACTATCATGCTCTCTAGACATGCCTGTAAACAGCCACCCATGCTCGCCCAGCTGGGGTTAACATCAGTATTACTGAAACGATGGAAGGTGCCTAGCACTCCTCTCTTTCTACAGCCAGATGCAGGATTGCGTAACACCTCTCACCTTCATTTTTCATCCAATGTTATCTATTCATGTATGTACTGGCTTATTCCTTGATACTCTATTATTCCTAAAATATGCCGCCTTACAGAGATGTATGAAAAAAGGTCACCCACCTTTAATGAGTTAAGTATAACACTTTAAACAGAAAATAAAGTATATTTTGACATTATGTTTCTTACCACAGGTACTCACCAATTGCTGTAAATGCTTCATCTTGACGGGATTACTTGTGATTTGCTGTTTTGTTTCTTCCTCCTGCTTACGTATGAGGAGGAGTGGGTCTTCCATTAGCTTCCTCCGCATATCAACTTGGACACTGCTTGGATCACGGCAAATCACAGACTCAGGGTTGATTTCTAAAGTAACAGATGAAAAGAAATGAATGCCTTTGCTTTGATAGGTAAAGAAGTGAGCTAAAATTAGACATTCACAAAACTACCTGCACATACAATACACTACATTTTATACCTAATGCATATTTCTGATGAATAGCACATGGTGATTACTTCTAGGAAATGAAATTTTTTTGTCCAAACATTGGTACAAGCCCTCCATTATGCAGGTTCTAGCACACCTCAGTTTCAAATTCTTGCTATTCATCACAAATAACAGTACAACAATTCATCTCCCATACATGGCACTAACCTCATCTTCAGCCTTTCCAATACAATCCTGACTAAGCATCACTCTCAAATATCTAAGCTTATTTACAAAAACTTTTTCTAAAATCAAGAGCAATAAAGATAGGTAACTTATGTAGTATTGATGAAATAAAGAGCACAAACTGAGGAAAGAATGAAGATCCCTGAAAGATTTGTGGTATGAGTGTGAGAAATATGGCTAAAAGCCTTTGGAAAGTTTTAAGCCAAAGTAGAATGCAAAACAGATTTTAGAATCAGCTGCAGCTCATCACCATCTTGCTCATTTGTCCCACAAGAGTAACTATATCCTGTCCAACATGCACTGGACTAACACACCTCTAGATCTAAACTTCATTATGTACAATTTCCACATTTGTCCTCATGTTCTTCATTCCTCCTACTTGTAAATACCTTGAAATTCTAAATACAAATTCATTCTCTTTATCAATTACTTCCTCTTCAGTCTTACATGTGTGTCCCCATTTATCATTCTTCCAACCTAATGCTTTAAAATCTTTAAATATCCAGTTTGCATCATACTATTCAATTATGCAATCTCCATATCCCACTCTAGTCTGATGCCTAAGAATGAACTGCAATATCCAATCCAGCATCCACTTAAAAATATCCTTTAATTTACACTTTTCCCTTTTGTTTCTTTTTTGTCGGTTTCTATAATCCATGAAACAAGGTCTAGAATACTAAATTTACTTTCCCACTCTCTTCCATGAAATTTGTGAAACATTTAAAAAATTCATGTATAGTGTCCCTAAATAAAGGCAAGGGGGAACAAAAAGATTTGAATTACAAAAGTATAAGTCTATTACATGAGCCTGGTAAAGTGTATGGGAGAGTGGTGATGGAGAGGGTGATACCATGTACAGAACTCTGATTACAGAGGAAAAATGTGCACAGATGAGGCAGACACGGGCTGCTTTGAAGAATTTGTCTGAGACATACTTGGAAAAAGTATACAAGGCATTTATGTACTGATGAAAGTGTACAATAAGGCTGAAAAAGAGGCCTTATCGAAGGCATCACAAAAAAGGGGGAAATGAAAAGTTATTAAATGTAGTGAGAAGTCTTTCCTAGAAAGGTAAGGCATTTATGCAAGTTGGAAGGGAGAAGGGTGAGTTGTTCCTGCTGAAGATGGGCCTATATCAAGTATGCATGATGTCACCATGGTTGTTTAATCCATTCACAGAAGGGATGGTAAAGGAGATAATTGTAAAGGACTTAAGCAAGGGGTAGATTTATAGCACGCTGATGGTGGAAGGGCATGGGAAGTGAATCAGCTGCTGATTGCAGATGAAACAGCCTGACTGACAGATCTTAGATAAAAACATGAAAAACTATTGATAAAGTTTAGAACAGTGTTCGAAAGGAGAAATCTGAGAGTACTGTAACCAAAAGTAAGGTTATGATACACAGCAGAGCAACGAAAAACGATGGTGTAAGTATAAGTTTGATACGGGAGAACAAAGAGGAAGTGGAGTGCTTTGGATGACACAGAGTGTAAATGAAGAAAAATGAAACTACAGGGTCCAAAGTGGGTCACTGGGTGAAAATGGAGGTTAAGATCCTGAGTGCATTAAGGAGCATGTGGAAGAGGAGGTCATCATCTGTCAGGACTAGAATGGGTTTATTTGAAGATATAATAGATCTCACAGAGTTGTATAGATGTGAGCTTTAGGCCTTAAATGCTAAGGAAAGGAAGAAGGTGGATGTCTTGGAAATTATATGCATGAGGACTTATGGAGTTAGGTGGGTTGACTGAATAAGAAATGACACTGAAAAAAAGTGGGGAGGTATTAAGTACAGTCTGAAAAAGAGAAATGACCAGTACATGCTAAAACAGCTTAAATCACAAGAAAAAAAAGACTGAAAAAGAGGACCTACATGCTAGAAGTGGAATGATCAAGGAGGATGGATAGACTGAGCAGATGATGGAAGGATGGATAGAAGGAAGCCTTTTGGGTATTTTGGGTATTAGGGCCTGAACATTCAGGAAAGTAAGTGGTGTGAATGGAACAGAATGAACTGAACTGATGTGATTATATGGGAATAACATGCTGTCAATGAGCTGAACCAGAACATGTGAAGCGTTATGGCAAGCAACTAAGTAGTCTGAGGGGCTTGACTGAGGATGGTAGACACTTGTTTTGGCACATTATTCGTGACAGCTAGATAGTCGATGTGTGGCAATGAAGCCATTGTTTCTATGTTCCTGATACTATCTTCCTGAGCTAGGAAAGGCAGTTATGGAAAAAGAAAATGATTGTGGTATCAACTTCATGACCCTTCACATTTTCATTCTCTTATTTCAGAAAATCCGTCTTTACCAAATATGCACCCAGAAGTTAAAATATACCAAAAACTTTTGCCTCAAAAAAGATGCTACTTTTATATAGGTATTGCCCTCTCAATGAGGATGAAATAACAACTAACCATGCTCAATTGTGTATGCTGGTTTACTCTGTTGAGGCGGGGTTTCTTCACCATCTGGTGCCTTTTCATCAGCTTCATCTTTCTCTAGCTGTTGTAATGCTTTGTCAATCTTTCGCCCCAGCAGGTATTCTTCACGGCTGACGTGACCTCCTGGCCCCTACAAGTAAAAAATTCACTAAAAACATCTTCAGCATGAAAGGTGCAACCTTAGATAATAACAAGGCACTGTAGCTTCTTACAAACCATTCATCCACCAATGTTAAAAAAGATATAAATCCCTATGTAACAATATGCTGCTCTTCAACTATCATTATTCAATATATTGAAACAATAAAAATTCTAAAAAGTGGGAAAGATGGATTGTGTTATATATTTTCACAGTCTTAAACTACTTACCTTATACATCCAATCAAGCTTGTCATCTGCCTTTTTCTCAACTGCCCCAGATTCCTCAGCAGTTCTTCTTAGCATCTCTCTCTCTCTCTCTTCTTTCAGTTCCCGCTGGAGTTCTAACATTTTTCGCTCTTCCTGAGCTTTCTGTTGCTCTGCTTTCCAGACCCGTTCCTGATTCTTCATGGTGTGGGGATGCCATGATTTCTTGAAGTTCTGAAGAAGATATCGTGTTTGTTTTTAAGCTGCCTGAATATCTATGAATAAAATTTGAACAATCTGAATGAAAGCTAACAATGAAAACTAATTAATTTATCACCTTGACTTTTTACTGTAATCTATTATTGCCATTATTAAGAGAGTAAGGTGTTACCAGGTCACACATGTGCAAAATCACCTTTAGTGAGGCTGTATCAATGAAATAAAGTCTTATAAAGGAATTTCTAATTCGAAAGGAGTCCAAATATCTCTGCTACTGGAAGCAGCTCAGCCTTGAGCTGCAGGACCTGTGGAAAGGGGTTCTGGGTAGCACCAGAACTCTTTCATAGAAACTAATCCTGAGGTAATCACAAATGAATTATGAATAAATACAAGAGTGATGAAAAACCATCTACATAAATCAAATATTTATGTTTTACAATAATTGTGATGGCTCAGAATATGAACAAAAATGCAAACTAATTTGGAGTGTCTCTCACAGAACTTAAAGTGCTAAATGATGTGAAGCTATTGATTATCTAGATGAAAATTACTCACCTAATGTGGTTCTTTTCAGAACTTGACGCAAAGTTATAGGAGTTTTAAGAAATGATGAAAGCATAAAAACCTATTACACCTGATCCTCTAATTACGACCTATGTGACTTACATCCATCCATACATATGACAAGAAAAAAATATACAAATCAAAAAACAATAATGAAATATAAACTAAAGAATGTTAAATAAAACGTAAAAAGAAACTATAGAATCATATGATAAAGCTGGTTAACAAAAAAACAAGATAATCATGATAGAAACTGAGTGAGATAAAAGAATGCTGTACAGGTATGTGAATTCTACATGCCATGCTGATATGCATCCGACTTACATCCATTATGAAATTCAACCAGTCTGTCAAAATGGAACTCGGATGTATATCAGGGAGGGGGGTGTAATATTTCTACTACCATACATCCCTTACCTCTTCATTGCTTACTTAATCAAACCACCTCACTCTATATATTGCCCTCAAATATTTCATTTCCAACACATCCTCTGCACAGCATTATCTATGGCACATGTGTTGCATCCACATGACATTAAACATCGCTGAGACTACTATTCCTTCAAACAAACCTATTTTTCCCTCCCAGATAACGTTCTCTATTCCTACACACTTTTCGGCGCTCCCACATCCTTCTCCCCCTCACCCGTGCTATGACTCAATTCTGCTTCCATTCATTGCCATGTCCACTCCCTGATACCTAAATCACTTCAATTCCTCCAGGTTTTCTCCATTCAAACTCATAACCCAACTAACCTGTTCCTCAATCCTACTAA
>JAUUDZ010246000.1:0-17148 GCA_032361705.1 Panulirus versicolor | reverse complement strand
TATATATTCCTATGAGACCATATCATACGACTACTATTCGCCATTTCCCGCGTCAGCGAGGTATCGTTAAGGACAGAGGACTGAGCCTTAGAGGGAATATCCTCACTTGGCCCCCTTCTCTGTTCCTTATCTTGGAAAATTAAAAAACGAGAGGGGGGGATTTCCAGCCCCACCCCCGCTCCCTCCTCTTTTAGTCGCCTTCTACGACACGCAGGGAATACGTGGCAAGTATTCTTTCCCCCTTATTTAAATAGACAGTTATATATGTATAACAATATAACTAGAAAGTCTGCAAGTCTACAAGACATTGCCTCCATGTTCTAACATCAACCGTTTGTTGGGTAAACTTGGCTTTTAATTAAGGGTTAGTTGAAGATGTTTCTACACCATCACTATTTGTGTACAATGTTCCACTGGAACTGGAAAATCCATGACAAAATACATGACCTTTGCGACATGTCTTTTTTACGTATATATGGGGATTTCTGTGAGTTGGGATAAATCTTTTTCTCATTCGAATGACCCAATGTCTTCCTTTATTCCACAATAAGCTCTTAAGAACTAATTTTACCTAGTTTGATCTACCTAATGAATACTGCTTTTGAGGATTACTGGGTTTGGGCCATTTTGATTCTTCCATTTTGAAAAACAGGTTTGAGATATAGCTGTTTGATGCTCAGAATGCCGGGAAATTGCCTCTTGTCACCTAAAGTAGTTAGGAATCAAAGGTGGGAGGTAATTTGCTCTGGATCATTAAAAAAATGAGAGC
Source organism: Panulirus versicolor (assembly GCA_032361705.1). NCBI lineage: Eukaryota > Metazoa > Arthropoda > Malacostraca > Decapoda > Palinuridae > Panulirus > Panulirus versicolor. The sequence continues at coordinate 16,379 of JAUUDZ010246000.1, read as the reverse complement.
GTGAGGGGCTTTGATCCCCCCCCCCAACCATCCGCAAGGGAGATGTTCAACCATTCCCTATGGTGCAAGTTGAAATCTTGTGGGTAGACAACTTTAACTTACGATCTACAGGCTGCCACGTCCTCACAGCAGGAATTTAAGTAATGGAAGACAGGTATCTTAATCTCGTGGCATTAGGGGAGCAGCGGGCGACAAGATGAATTGGCAATATGGAGAGATCTTGAGGCAGATGACATATTTGGGCGTACCAAAGTACGTGTTGACGGGGGAATAAGCACAGAAACCACGTTTGAAATGAAAACACGAATGAAGATTATAGTTAGGGACACTCTTGTAGGATACTAACAGCAGGAGACGTCCAAGAAGCCATGAGATAATTCGCTCTTGATTTCCCATGTCAACAAGGCTTTATACTGGCTGCCATTCCCGCCCAGAGGCGCAATTTCGAGACCCAAGGAAAAAAATATATATTCATATATGTTCACTAATCTCTAAGTCTTGAGTTATCTTTCTATGATTTTTTTCTTACTAACGCCTATGACGCGAGTCGTCTTACTTAAGTCATTTAATATTATTTTTTTTTTTTTACATGGCACACATGAATTCTTATCTGTTTGGAGAGGGGCTTCTTCGCATGTCTTCCAGCCAGGCAATATGAACCCTCCTGGTCATCAATTTGTACAACAATTAAATCAATGATAAGAAGAGTGTTTGTCATTATCATATAATCATTATCATCCTCGCTGCTTATCGTTGCAGATAGTGCTTATCACCTCTCTTGGTTAACTTTTCTGTCTTGACGTGGTGGACACAAGGGTAAGAAATCAGCTGGATGGACCAAGTGGAATTATATAAGACATTTTCTTGAAGATAAAAGCTTTTGTTGTATCCTCGTCTACGAATTTCTTTGTCGTAGGTGGATATACAGTCCCTTAGTTGTAGGGAGCACACTGATGTAGGCGCCATCTGATGATCGTATGCCACAACTAGTTGAGTTGCCAACGAGGCGTCACCACCTCTTCCCTCGCTCACCTTAGCCAGTGTCGCCTCTGACCTACGCATCAGCACTGCCAGTGGATTCACATCGAACGACGAGACGTAGAATGGCTCGGGAAGGTGAGTTGTGACCTTCATTGACCAACTGCTCGTTTCGTCCTTTGAGGATTAATGGTCCGAGTGGCCAGTGGCAGGACACGTGGCCCGTCCCCGTGAATTACGTGGTAAAACAGGAGGTTCGGGGTAGCAGGGAGGCACGCTCTGTGTACGTGATCACCGCTCTATCAGCTGATTACATGTTAGGAGGTGATTGGCAGCGCTCGTTAGAGACCCGAGTTAAGATATAGCCTTAATTCTCTCCTACAACTTCAACTCTCTGTATATTTGGTCCTTTTTTATCCATTGAAAGCCGTAGATATCGCTGGAGTGATCATGTTTGTGGAGCGTGATTTCTATCCATTATATGACAATGTCTGCTCATTTGTCGTTGGTGTATTATACAATTATCGTCTAATACATCATACAGACTAAATCCTTCTCATTAAAGAAACGTATTTATTTCCTAAATCACGAAGAAAAGCATTTATTTAAGGCTATATCAATCGCTACTAAAATATTCATGCTATGATGCAACTGTGGTTGACAGCCATCAATACCTTAGATGGTTGACGAATTATGTATATAATGTTTTAGAATTAGAATTAGAGCATAGAGGAAGGCAGTTATCGAAGGGGCTAAGTGTGGGATGCGATTAGTTAGGGGTGTATGGGGGCGGGTGGGGAAAAGCCATTTGGGTATGGGGTTAATTACGGCAGAGGTACAGTTCTAATGACTATTAGGGCTGTTACCCCATGATAGTAGGTTCATAATTAATCTAATTAACTATTTTTCATGTGTATCAAAGCCCATCCCCACTTCATTGATAGATTTGACACTGAAACCCATCACACTGTTTTGTATGAATGACAGTAATAAGAAACATTACATGGCCAGTTTTAAGCAAAAAAGAATATCTTCTTGACATTTACACCCGTAAGCAAAATGAATACCTATGGTAACTGTGTGGAATAACTCCACATTGCTTTTAACTTGAATATTGACTGACTGTGTTATGCAATGCGTGTCTGCCATTCCCTATGTTAACCTCTGGAATAGATGTAGAAATGGTCTTATTTGCTTACGTTAATTATCTATCTGTCATGTATAATGCACCAAAACCAGAGCTCCCATCCATGACCAGGCCCCAAGATCGCTGTTTGGTCTCCCCCTGCTGCTTCATGCACCCTAGTTCAGTCCATGGATAGCACATCGCCTGTCATATACCACAATTCTCCAATCCACTTTCTTATGCATGTCTCTCTCCTCCTTGAATGTCCAGACTTCAAGCCCCCAGAATCTTTTCCATTCCATTTTTTTCATCTCCAGTTTGGTTTCCTCTTCCTTGTCCCCTCCACTTCTGACACACATATCCTGTTTGTCAACCTCTCTTCACTCTTTTCCTCCACTCCATCCAAACCTTTTCAACTTGCACTATCTCCAACTCTCTCACCCATACTCTTTTTATGACCACACTTCTGTTTTACCCTATCATTACATACTCCATCATCCTTTCTCACGCCTCTTATTGTCAACAGGTATTACATTTCCATCAGATACATCCTCTTCCATATATTCTCGTCTAGATCCTATGCCTCACAACCATACAACATTGTCAGAATTACTATACCTTCAGACATACCTATCTTCATCCTCCCATACAAGGACCTCCCTTTCCACATGTTCCTCAGTGTTCTTAGGACACCCCCCCCCCACTTACCCCCAAGACTTACATCAGTTCCTCTCATCCCACTTGCTGCCACGTGGTATGAGATATCTAAAACACTTCACTTCTCCCAAGTTTTCTCTGTTCAGACTCACTTCCCAACTGACCTATTTCTCTAGTGTTAGATTTGATAACCTTGCTTTGATTTACCTTTACTCTCAACAAATCCTTTCACACTCCCCAAAATCAGATAAATTCTGCAGTTTATCAGTTGCATCTGCCGCCAGCACCTTGCCATCAGCAAACGATAGCTGATTCATTTCCCAAGTACCTCAAACCCGTGCCTTTCTCCTCAAAAGCCTTGCTTTGCTTCCCTCACCCCCCCCATCCATAAACAGATTGAATAGCCATGGTAACATCACACAGCTGTATACCCACCTTCACATGAAACACCCCACTTTCCTCTCAACCTGCTCACATACCTTACTGTCTCGCTCCCACATCATATATTAGTAACATGTTCCACAAACTATTTTTCAGATCTATCTTATGCTTTCTCCAGATCCATAAATGCCACATGCAAAACCTGTTTCTCACACAATTAAGGCAAACATGTGATGCACACATTTTATTCGATACCACATTGTTCCTCCCCAGTCTGATGCTCTGTGTGTGCTATCTCAGTTACCACATTACCATATAACTTACCAGTTACACTCAACCTTGTGTGTTTGTAATTTGTGAATTCACCCTTATCCCCCATGCCTTTGTACAGTGGCACTATACAGGTATTCTGCCAGTCTTCTAGCACCTCACCATGGTCCATATATACATTGAAAATCCTAAATAAACAATCAGCAACAAATTTACTCCTCCTCTTAAGAAATTCAACTAACTACAATACCATCGACTTCAGCTCGCCTTGCTACATTTTAACTTGCACAGTTCTGTCACCACCTCTTCTCTTTTCACCAAACCACTTGCCATGACTCTCTGACTTTGCAAAACTTCCTAGCTTAACCCACCCTCTACATTTGTTATCATGTAGTCAGACACATTCACTAGTCTTTTGGAGTATTTACTGTATATCCTCTCCACCTCATCTGTTCTCATTAGCATTTAACCATTTCTCCCATTCGCTAATGTTCTCATTTGTTCCTTTCTTTTTCTCACTGTGAACCTCCTTTCAACATGTCTGATGCTCTTTGAGGTTTGCTTTACCTCTTTTTCAGCTCCTGCACCTTCTTCTTGACCTGCTGCTTTCTCTTGTACATCTCTTAATCACTTGCGGTCCTCTCCTGTAAGTACCACCCATATGACTGACTTTTCTCTTTCACCAGCAATGTTACTTTGGCATCTCACCACTCGCTACCCTTTTTTACCTGCCCACCTCCCTCTTTCTGCAAGCCACACATTTTTCTTGCTCATGCTAACCCTGCTTCCCTAAATACCTTCCAGTCTTCACCCACATTCCTAGCTTCATTTGCACTCACCTTTTGCTATTTTACACTCAAACTTCATTTAGTATTTCTTCACAAAAGTCTTTTCTCCAAGCTTTCATTCACCTCCTCTTCTTACTCATATAATTTTCTCTTTCCTGAAAACCACTGCAAAGTTTTACCCTCTCCTCCACTTGGAAATGCCTAGACATTTCATCAGCCACCCCTCTGTGCACATTCACATTCAAGAGTCTCTTTTGCACACAGAACATAATCCAGTAAAGCCTGCAGACCGTCCTTCCTACTCGCCCAAATGTACTGAATGTCACTCTTTTTTAAGGCCGTTTTTCCCAATCACCTGTCCTTTTTCCTTTTTCAGCATACAACTCCACAAGCTGTTTACCATTCTGTTATTTTTACTGAACACCTCATGCCCCTTAATTTTACCCTAAACTGACAAATTACTCATTTTTGTGTATGACTCTCATCACTAATACCTAGTCAGTAGCATTAGAACTACTGAAACATTCTCTCAGCTGCTCCCAAAATATTCTTCATCGTTCTTCTCATAGCCTAGTATATCAAAATTAATGATCACCCACCTCTTGTTGTTTGCTTTCATATTTACCCTCATCACTCAGTTGACATTCCTACGCTGTTTTAGCAGTAGTGGTACTCTTTTCTTTGCTTTTGCCCTTACAGTAACCCCTAACTTTACCCACAAGACATTCCAAACCATTCTTCACTGTTACTTTTGAGCTTTTCACTCAGAGCTAGAACCTCCACATTTCTTTTTCTCAAACATAATATTTATATCTCCTCTCTTCTTATCCTGGTTACATCCACACGCATTCTAACTCCCCAGTATGAACCTTGGAGGAAGATGAGCATTCCTTGCTTGGCTTCTTCTTCTGTTCCAAATTCTTGAATTTGAAAAATGTGAAGAGTATTAGTGGCCTCCCTGCTCCCACCCCTTCTAGTTGCCTTCCATAACAAGTTGGAATATATGAATAGTATTCTTTTTCTGTGGTTTTGGTGCATTGCACATGACAGCTAGAGACTGAGTGTGAATGAATGTGGCTTTTTTTTTTTGTCTGTTTTCCTCATGCTACCTCACTGAAGTGGGGGGGGGGTAGCGATGCTATTTTCTGTAGGGTGGGGTAGCAGCAGGAATGGATGAAGGCAAGCAGGTATGAATATGTACATGTATATATATGTATATGTCTGTGTATGTATTAGTTGATATGTATATGTATGTATATGTACATGTATGGGCATTTATATATGAGTGGATGGGCCATTCTTCATCTGTTTCCTGGTGCTACATGACATTTCACATGACCTGGTTCAGTCCATTGACAGCATTCCAATTCATTCTATTCCATGCGTGCCTTTCATCCTCCTGCATGTTCAGACCCTGATGGCTCAAAAGCTTTTTCACTCCAACCTTCCATCTCCAATTTGTTCTCCTGGTTCTCTTTTTTTCCCCTCCTTTTCTGACACATATATCCTCTTTGTCAACCTTAACTCACTCATTTTCTCCATATATTCAAACCATATCAACACCCTTTTCTGATCTCTCAACCACACACATTTTATTACCACACATCTCACTTACCCTTTCATTACTAACTCGATAAAACCTTCTCACACCTCATATTGTCCTAAAACATCTCATTTCCAACATATCCACCACCCTCCACACAGCTCTATCTAAAGCCCATGCCTCACAACCATATGATATTGTTGGAACTATAACTCCTTCAGACATACTTATTGTTGCCCTCCGAGATAACATTCTCTCATTCCACACTTTCTTCAGTGCTCCCAGAACCTTCATCCCCTTCCTAACCATATGTCTCTCCTCTGCATCTGTTGTTCCGTTCACTGCCAAGTCGTTTCCTGGATATCTAAAAGACTTCATTTCTTCCAGTTTTTATCCATTCAAACTTGCCTCCCAGCTAACTTATCCCTCAATCCTGCTGAACCTGATAACGTTTTTTTCTTTCATTCAATTCACTCAACTTTCTCCTTTCACTTGCTCTTCCATACTTAATCACCAGCTGATGCAGTTTCTCCTTCGAATTAGCTACAGTGTTGTATCAATGGTGAACAGCAACTTACATGCTTCCCAGGCCTTTTCATCCCCACCAAACTGCATACTTGCCCTTTTCTCCAAGATTGTTGCATTTACCTCCCTCTTCCCCCTATACATTAACAAAATAAACAACCATGGTGACATCACACACACCCCTGCTGCAGACCAACCTTTACTGGGAACCATTCACTATCCTCTCTTCCTACTCGTGCACATGCCGTACACCCTTGATTAAAACTTTTCACAGCGTCTAGCAACTTACATCCCACACCATGTATTTTGAAGACCTCCCACAAAGCATCTCCAATTTCCATGTAGTGAATCTTTTGTTATGTTATCTGTTTTTCACCCAGCTGTTTGCTTCTGCTTTGCTGATTCAAATGTATTTTATCTTACAGGACCAAACCCTTATTCTCACCTTCTGTCAGATATAAAGATTGGAAATGATTCCTTCAAATTTTACAACCCCCTTGGCCTTAAGGACAACCGGTATGGTAAGTATGGCATGTACCTCGTGTAAAACTCAAAACCAGTGCTTCTATAATAAGGGATACAGTTTTATATGTGCATTCATCTGTGTTTTGATACTGGAATATGGATTGTTCAAATGTGAAACTGTGAAAACATTGATTGTTTAGGCTTAAATGATGATATTGAGTTAGTTTTTAAAGGATGCAAAGTGCCAGACACAATATTTGTAACTGTAAACGTTTTTATGGATGTAACTGGATGGGAAGGTAAGTGTTAATCACCCAAGAAATATTTTTTGTATGTTGAAGGCTTCAGTTACAGACAAAAGTCCACATCAAGGCTGGGCCTTTATTGAAATATAGAGAGAACTATGAAACAGAAAAAGATATAACAAGGAAAAGTATTTACGAATTTTGGAGGAAGTGAAAGCCCTGTCTTTTGAAATGTGCCAGTTCATATTGATTAGGAAAGACACAAGAAGATAAAGTGTTCCAAAGCCTCGACGTGTACGGAAAGAAGCAGGAATCAAAGCGGCCCACTCTTGAGTTGCCAATGGCCATACAATATTCATGTGACACAGCAGCTTGCCGAGTATTACCTGGTCTAGCTAGTGGTGGGGGCACACAAGCAGCCAGCTCTTGGGATCAAAAACCAAAGTAATACGTATAGAAAAGGGAAAGTGAACCAACATTGCAGTGAGGGCAAAGGGGTCAAGTTTGGAAGATAGCGTGGGACAGTTTATAAGTTGATCTTACAAAATCTCTAAATGCATTGTTTCTTTGATTATTCAATTTCCTGAAATTGTTTGAAATTGAATGTAAATTTTAGAAAAATGCAGATGAGATCCAGTCTATATTAATTGCTTTCGTGATATAGGCTATAAATTTGGCTCTCACTGTTTATAGTTGACCTTCCAGTAGGTTCCTTGATGTCTGAATTACAACTGATGCTTGAATTAGCTGAAGCTACCGGGGATGTTAGGGTGAAAAGGTTAACGACAATGTTGCTAGGAACGGATATGCAGAATAGGTGTTAGACAATTGCATCATGCAGTCAATTACAGGAACAGAGTGAGTAGTTTTCAGGGGAAAAAAATTTTTGCATATGAAATTGCAGCATGCAAGCAACTATATGAACAGAGAATTGAGTAGTTTTTTGAAGAATAAATAAAATTTAGTTATGTTGTTATTGGTATTATGAGGTTACCAGCTGTATTGCAAATTCATATTGCACATGCCAACAAATAATGATTTTAGATGATTTAAGAATCTGTAAAAGGATGACAGGTTGAATCTGGAGAGTAATGCAAAAGAACAGATACGTTGTTTGCACAGAATATAAGAATTTTGTATATTTTTATCAAACTTTTTCATACATGCATTTGTTGTCCGTTCAGTTTCTCATGGTATTTCTTCACACAAGTCTCTTTTCCAAGCTCACTTACTGTCATCACCCTCTTCTCACTCATTTTATTTCCTCTTTTCAGAAAATCTCTACAAATCTTCACTTTCGCCTTCTGGTAATGATCAAACATTCCAGCAGCTGCCCGTCAGCTAATTCACAACCAAGAGTCTCTCTGTTGCATGCCTGTCAATCAGTATGTAATTCAGTGATGCGTACTTACCATCTATCCAGCTTGCCCACATACACTTATGTCCTTTTTAAGCCAGTTATTCCCAGTCACCAGTCCTTTTGCATCACATTACTCCAGAAACTTTTCATCATACTGAAAACCCCATACCCCCTCAGTTATGCCATCAACTGCCCCATTACTCACTTTTGCTTATGAATTCCCCATCACTAATACTTAATTCTTGTATCAAAACTGGTGATGCTTTCACTCATCTCCTCCCAAAACACTTGCCTCTCTTCACCATTCTTCTCGTGTCCGGGTGCATAAGCACTAATAATCTCCCATCTCTTCACCCACTCTCATTTTTACTCCATTTTAGAGCTCACTTCCTTACAATCTTCCTCACATTCCCACAGCTCCTGATTTTGGTTTAGTGCTACCCCTTCTTTAGTTCTTGCCCTCACACCATTCCCTGACTTCACTCTTGAGACATTCCCAACCATTATTCTCCCTTACCCTTTGATTGCGTTTCACTCTGAGCCAGAACATCCAGGTTCCTTTCCTCGAACATATTACCTGTCTCTCCTTTCTCCTCATCATGATTACATTCAGACACTCCAGCTTGAGCCTGTGAGGAGGATGAGCCCTCCTCACTTGTCTTTTCCATCTGTTTCATCTTAAGAAATTGAAATACAAGTAGGGGGAGTTGGGGTTTCCAGCCACCTAGTTCCCCCCTATTAAGTCACTTTCTATGATGTACAGGGAATACATGGATAGATTTCATCTCCCTTTGATTTTATTCTCATTTACTCTCAACATTTTCCTTTCACACTCCCAAACTCAGACGCCAACTTCTTCAGTTTCTCACTTGAATCTGCTTTTCGACTTGTAGTGAGGATATGTCCTCATTCATCAAAATTTTAACTGCAGCAAGGAGTTTTACCAAGAGAGTAAGGCATGTTTGCAAATAGGAAGGATGGAGAATGAGTGGTTTCCATTGATGATGGGTCTGTGTCTGTACGTTGAAAATATCTGTGAACAAAAGTAAGTTAATGTGCCTCATCATATTATGGTCTCTTGTGAATAACACTGTTGGACTGGTAATGAGGTGGAGGCTTTGGGATGAGATAGGATTTTTGAGTTTGATCTGAATAGGGAAACCTTGTACTATATGTGGCAGTGGATGGAACTGAAGTATTAGGGTGAATGAGCTAGAAATGAAGTGCCTGAAGATAGTAGGTGGTATGAGACAGTTTTAGAAACTGCATTATCAGGGAGCAGTATGGCAGTGTATGTAGTCTTACTGCATAGGCAGACTAAGTTCGGACACATGGAGAGGGTGAATTGAGAGAGACTAGTAAAGAGGAACTGTGTGTCAGAAGTGAGAAATGGAAAGATGGAGTAAAGGAAGCTCTATGGGCATCAGGAGGGCGAGAGGTATCATTGGATAGAATGAGTTGAAGCAGTGTGGTGTATGGGGTATGTGTGATGTTATTGGGCTTAGCTAGAGTACATGAAATGATCAGGGTATACCATGGAGTAGTCTGAGAGGCTTGGCTCCGGTTTTGCACACGTGATGCATGACAGCTAGAAATTGGATGTGTGCAAATGGGATCAGTGATCATTTGTTCCTAAATGTTATCTTGCTAAAGTGGGAAAGTCAGATCTAAAAGAATTTATCATGTTTGGCATTTTGCTTTTTATTTTGAAATTCAAAAGCCAATTGATATTTGCATGGGTAGGTCTCAGTGTCTTAATTTTCTACTGATTTTCTTACAGAACGTCTGCCATTTAGCATCAGGGTCTTGTTGGAATCGTGTCTGCGAAACTGTGATAACTTCCAGGTAAGGTGTATTTTCAGTTCATTGCACGGAATCAGAGAATTTTGCTTCTGGAAACAGGTGATGCCAAATTTTATAAGAACAGTTATAAAAAGTGGTTAATGCCTCAGATGGCCAAGATATTGTCTCATTGAGAAATTGTAACAACACAAAACAGGATTATTCTTTATGTAATACTTCTCAAGTTTATATAACCTTCATTTTCCAGGTTTTTATACACTCATTAGGCCTTATTTTCTCACAAACGAGTTTCTGTACTCATGAATTTTTTAAAACTTTTATTTATATATTTTTATTTTTAAGATTGTCATATGTTTCACTGGGATTGATTTTTTTTTCTTGAGATATTTTTCCAGACGTAGATTTGATGTTTACTTGTTTGTTCTTTAAGTGCACCGTAAGGCAGATCATTTACAAAGATCAGGATGAATAATAATCCCAAAAGATAACCCTATGGCTCTTCCGACTTGTATCTCTTGTTCCTTTCCATTTAGATACTCTTCTGTTCACTGAAGGAGTTTGCCCCTTATTGATCAGCATCCTGTGCAGTATAGTGTCAGATACTTTCTGGCATTCCAGATATGGATAACCTACTCTGCCTTCCCTTTTGTCAAAGACAGAACTCACTCTCTCTCTTACATATCTGACTTTGTTATGCACCACCTCGACATTGCTACATGTATAAGAGATCATCTCATCAGTGTTTGACCCCATATTAATTTTCATTTTTTTGTAACATACTTCTTAATTTTGGAAATTATAACATGACAGCCAGTGAACCAAAGATAATGGTAACATAGAATATTTCACTACTCGCTGTAGAGTTTTTGCATGTATCGTGTATACATAATATTCAGATATATACTGTATTCACAGGAAGTGACTGAATGTAGGATAAGTAATGTGCGAGGGGTTTTAGGAAAGGTAGGGAATGTGTGGATCAGATTTTTGTTATAAAATTCACTGCAGGAAGTATCCAGCAGATGGTAAGAAGCTGTATACACCTTTTGTGGATCTGGAGAAAGCGTATGATAGTCAGGTTGAGCTGTTTTCACACTTGTCCTTTCAACTTCTATAATTTCTTTATCCTTCAGAGACCATTTGCAAAAATTTTATGATTCAGAGCCTTTTCGTAGACATTTCGTAGACCATTTCCACATCCATGTATACATTTGAGTACATAGTAAATCATTAGAAATGTTTTGAGGTGAATTAAATTCATTTTTGATACTGTATTCATACTATTGATTTTATAAGTGTTAAGAGAAAATATTATTGCAGGTGAAAGAAGATGATGTGAATAATATTTTGGATTGGGAAAAAAAGCAGAATGATAGTAAAGGAGTGGAGGTAGCATTTCGACCAGCACGTGTAATACTTCAGGTAAGTGTTTGGTTGACCAGTTCACTTGTTTGCATATGCCAATAAAGGAGGGGATTTGCAGAACTGGAGATGGTAGGTTATCAAAATGGAGTGGTGTGTTTGCCTTTTTTAGAATTGAAAAAATTTTCATTGCCATAGTTCTGATTTGAAAACCACTTATGAAGTCAATCATGTACTGTTTTTGTGTTTGATGATTATCTAAGTGAAACCTTTTTAGAAAGTAGTAAAAGTATTTGACATTGAATGTCTTTATTAGTTTTTGTCAGTTGAAAGCCAACAGATATAGTGCTGTAAAGATCGTTGCACATTGTATGAAAATGCTTGGAACCATGTGCTCTAAACATTTAATTGATATTTGTTAATCATTCATCCAAACATCTTTTTGAAAATTTAGCTATATGTTAGAATGATATATTTAGTATGTCATGTAAGTTTCACATTGCAGCATAGTTTTGTAAATATTCTCATATATATATATATACATCAAGAATCATGACCTCTCAACAGTACAACATGTTGTTTAACCAGATTTCTTAGTTATGCTTAATCCAAAAACTTGCCTATTAGTGGTTAATCAAGATTTCTTTGTTTCCCTTTTATCAATTTGTGAACATTCACATACATAAGAACTTGTTGATACTAGGGGGCTTTATTTTTCCTTTCTAATTCGTCAAAGAAGGAAGAGCCTCAGTGCAACTAAGTCTAACTGTAAGAAATGCCCTTTCAGGTTAACTCTTTTGAGGTCATTGAGCTTGGTTTTCAGGCATGTTCCCCTTAAACTGTTCCATTTCAGTTTGGGGCTGACTATAGCACTTAGGAGAATTATGGAAATCTGACAGGTTGGTGTGCCTCATGTTACAAGAGATTTGGAATGGAGTTGGAAACCTCAGCTGTTTTTGTAAAAAAAAAAGTTTTGGTTAGTCCTTGACATGGCAATTACAAGGTTACACTATAGAGATGATAGGCAATAGAGCCATCATTGGGACCAATTTTTCTTAGCACCCTTTTTTGTTCAGGTTAGGATTACAGCCTCCAGTCTTTCTTTTTGAGGGGCTTAGATGCTTCTCCACTGCAGCCCAAGAGTGAGCTTTCAAAAGTCCAAGACCTTTTACAGTCGTTTACTTTTTTTTGGCACCTTGGCTCCACAGTCTCTTAATATGAAAACTTTTCTTTATAACCTTGGGCTTAGCAAGATTTCATATATTGTGTGTTATGTCCATACACAGGAATCATCTTATTTTTGATGACAGTCTCTTTCAGTTTAAGTTACACCTAAACTCAAGATATGTAGCAAAGAATGAAACTATTAAATATAAGCATAACTTTGTATAGGAACCAGATCTTGGAAGACTTCATTAAGAGAGCATCATGCATCATCTTTTAATAGACCTCTTGGACTTCATAGATTATTGTGGGGAATCATTTTCTTGTGCACCTTGTAACCTTGGAACCCTCTCCCAATATCTATCTTTTGTATTTGTTCACTGTTTCCTGCATTAGCAAGATAGCACTTGGAGCAGATAAAGAAAAAGCCTCGTTTACTCGCATCCAGTCTGAATATCGTGTTGTGCACCAAAATCACTGCCCCCTATCCACAACCAGACCCCACGGATCCTTCTGTGGTTTGTTCTGGCTGCTTCATGTCCTGTGTTTTAGTCCAGTGACAGCATATTGTCCCGTGTGCCACATCACTCCAGTTCACTGTCTCATGCATTCATTTCACCTTTCTGCATGTTCAGACCCCAAGCACTCAAAAATCTTATTCATTCCATATTTTTAGGTCTCCCTGTGCTCCTTGTCCCTCCCTCTTCAGATACACATATATCCCCTTTGTCAACCTCTTCTCACTTTTTCTACATGGATCAGAAAACTTGCATTATTGGCTCTACCTGTGTTTTATACTTGAGTGCATGATGTAAAGAAAGTGGCCTTAACCTTTGCCCTCCTGCAAGGCCTTTCTCTGGAGGAAATTAGATAAGGAGGTATTGAGTACTCATCTGCCACCTTTCATTTGGCACCACTTTGGTTTAGTTATGAATTTACTTTGTGTGGCTCTGAGAATTCCTCCATCAGAAGGTGATTGTGGTGTGCCTCCGAGGCATCTTGGATGATTTTCCTGTGGCTCTTTGGTTTAGTCTTCATATCTAAAATTTTTATTCTCTAATTCCTCCTCTTTCAAATGGATATGTCCTCATGCTTGCTGGATAGACCACAGTGGAGAGAAATGTAGTTTAAAGAAAAGGAAAATTCTCTGGAGTGATATCCCTTTAGCATTCTCTTTTTCTGGTTTTCTTATGTTGTCCTGCCTTTTCTTCTACTTTCTTTTTTTTAAATCTTTGTCTATCAGCTGTAACAGCGTTTGGGTTGATGCCCATGATCTGCAAATTCTGATGTGTTAGGTAGTTAGGAGGGATATCAGTGATATCGTCTTGGCGACAGTCTCTGATTGGGCAAAGGTAGGCCTAAGAGAGTGAGCTGTTGCTTCCATTGTTCAGTTGTTAGGGGAGATTGTTGGCTGATACATAGATGAAGACAAGAAAAGAGTTAATTGTAAAATTCATAACACTAACTCGAGAATGATCTGTTGTTTGTAACCCACACTTGAAAAATATATGAAAAAGAAAAAGTACAGAAAACAACCTCATGTTAGGGACCTACCTTTAAAAATTTAGGTTAGGATAATAAAAGACTTGAAAAACTGAATTCCAACCATAGGAGAATGAAGGTGTGATATGATGGTGCTATGTAAGTGTATGAGAGGACTTGAAGAAACAGATGACAAGCAAAATGTAATACCTGCAAAGAGGAGGGCAAGAGATCATAGCTGTAAATTCTCTACAGTGGGAGGATGAGAAATAGGAAATTCAGTTTCCCGAATACAGTAATTGAAAGATGGAATTCATAACTAGAAAGTCTTTTGTATGCAAAAGCATTTATGATTTGAAGAAAGATATGATAATGTAATAAAAGAAGACATGACATACTTGTTATTGCTCAGTATTGTAGAAATTTTGATAGGTATAATCTCCATCCTTTCATCACCACCTTGCTCCCATAGATGGAACTCTTACAGTGAAAGAGAAAAAACTAACAAATGCTGAGGGTTAGAAGGTCCTGACCCTGATTTTCTTAGAGAATATCCCAAAGGAAGTCGTATGATTATGGGACACCAAATGAAAGAGAAAAGGTTTTCCCCAGTTTCAAAACTGACATTGTAACCATAGTAATGTTTCCATGATTTTTATAGAGGATGGACAGTTTTCTCCCCGTTAAAGAATGCGTAACAAAATGATTGGCTATGTGTATTTTCAAGATATACTTAAAATATCAGATTTTTTTACTAACTGTTAATTCACCTCTAACTGCACAACAAATCTCAACTGTATAATATGCTGTGTTCTTTAGAATAATGTTTTAAGTCATGTGTATGTTTCTTCTGTGAATGACTTTAGGTAATTACACATTTTACTTCTGATAACTTTATAACCTTTCTGACCAAGTAGATTTTACTTATGAGTGATGTATGACCTTTTTAATCTACCAGGACTTCACCGGTGTGCCAGCAGTCGTTGACTTTGCAGCAATGCGGGATGCAGTAAAAGAGTTAGGTGGAGACCCAAAGGACATTAACCCAATCTGTCCCGCTGATCTGGTTATTGATCATTCCGTCCAGGTGGAATTTTCCAGAACGTTAGTATGAATAATTTTTGTGTAATTAGCTCAGCATGTTATGCTTGTCAGTAAGGGAAGAGCATACAAGGATTTGTACCACCAGTTATGAATTAACTCTCCAGATGGATAAGCATTTTAATGCAACAGTTCCTAAAGTATTCGTGTGCAGCATTTAAACTTCTGCCCCACCAGTGCATAATAAGATGACTGAGAACATGGTTAATACTGACAGCATATGTAGATTTAAGATGTTTGATGATAGAGAATGTTCAAGAGATGATGCTTCATGAGTGTAAAACTTCTTCCTTATACATTGTAAATGGTTGGTAGGTAATTAAACTTGACTGAGTTTGTACTGATATAAACTTTCTCTCACAATTGTAACATGCTTAAGCAGATATAGGATATTTGAGGAGATGAGGCTCATATTTTTCTTTATCTTTATGGTTTGTAGATTTGGCAAGGGAGAGCTTAAACATTTCAGGCTTAAGGTACCTATTGTCCATTTCCAGACTTATGGCAGTAGGTTCAGGTTCACTCTGAGGTGTGGTTTTAGAATGTCTTTCACATCACCACAGGAAAGTCTAAACAGTGAAATCTACATGGCAGTTCCTGATAATGCAGTCTAATTTATGTCTTTCTTAAAGCCTTAGTAGACAAAATACAGTTAGGCAAAAATTTTATAGTGTTAAATGTAACAGTAGAAAATTATTGAGTTAGAAATGTTTTGGTTGGACAACATAAGTAATTTTTCAAAACTCTTGTAATGTAACTCTGACCGTACATTTATAAAAATGTATGTACTCTCCCTGCTTGAGGTTACACCCTGAATGAAAAGTCACCTTTGGCGAGGCTGTATCTTTTGGAAGTATAGTCTTGTCAGAGAATTTCTTTCTTTAGAGGAGTCATCTTTCCCTGATACCGGAAGTTGTGCAGCCTTGGGCAGCAGGAAGCTTTCGAAAGAGGTCTTGGGTAACACCAGGACTTTTTTAGAAAGAGGGTTGGGGTAGTGTTAATTTCCAGAATCTCTTTCAGCTCCAAGGCTGTGCTACTTCCAGTATTAGGGAAATGATGGACCTCTGGAGTATGAATTTCTTTGATGAGACTTTACTTCCAATGTTACAATCTGTCTAAACATATACTT
>JAUUDZ010245891.1:0-17148 GCA_032361705.1 Panulirus versicolor | reverse complement strand
AAACGATTCAGAAGGGATTTTACGGTCCGTATCGGTGTTTAAGAAAATCTCAGTTCCATTTCGACAAATTCTATGTATATCCTACCCATTTTTCACTCCATATCCTTGTTCAAAATTAAAAAAAACGGCATGTTTTTGTATTTCTCAAAGAGATTTATGAGCCAACATCAGGTTAGTACTGACTGTTCTCAATAGTGGAATAATTCGCTTCTGAGAACGAACGCTGGCAGAGTTCGCCGCCTCCATAACAACCAGTCAGGCTACGAGTCATTTGCAGTCCCTTAGCAGATCTGACATCAAGTTAAAATGCCGACTGAAAACCTGGAAGAACAAGGTTTGGAGAAAAATCCAGATCTGCACCTGGCACAGCTGAAGTTCTCGTTAACGCAGAGTGATTTCAAGAATGATTCCAAGATAAAGGAGGAGCTTATTCAGGCCATTGAAAAAGATAGTGAGTGTTGACGCGTTAGACTTGTTTTTCAGTTTGGTACAGTCAAGGGAGTGTAGAATAGTGTATTGTGCTGTTACTCCGAAGCATCATATCCGACTGCTGGTTTAGGAAATATTAGGCATCTGTAACGCCTGATTTAAAAATAATAGGGTTACAACAAAGGCAAGTGTAAAGGTTGAGGGAAAAAATGGCTTAGAGAAGATGTAGAGATTATTTTTTCACTATATTGGCGCTGGTAGGTCATATGGTCTCAGTTCGTTATTCCTTTTCTCATTTTGATATTGCAATGATCAGGTTCGCGAGTCTAGTTTAGCTCCACATCGCTATTAGCTTTGAATGAGTGATTTTACTCTCGCGTTCTAAGGTAGTGTATGTAGACTGTAGCAACAGTTGCAGAGAATGATTTGGAGCATCAGATTTTATTGAAATGTATTAAAAGCTATACCAATATACTAGGGAATATATTTGGCTAATGAAAGTGAAAGAAAGTTACACCTATGTAAAAATCAAGAGAACCTATGAAAATTTCATCTAGCTTAGTTAAAATGTATCCTAATTTTCTGCCATTTCTTGGGCTGCTAAATGAGGGTTTTCCAAGTGTATTACATAGTTATATGATTTAACTCCACATTTTCCCAAAAATACGAAACTTTTCTTTTTGGTTTTACTTATCATTTAGTAAACAGAAATTCTCATATTCAAGATCTGGAACTGTTCTTTCTTCCAGAGAGAACAACAGCACTGCAGCAAAATTGCTTAATATCCAAAGCCAATAATGATGTAGAACTAAAGTAGACAGTTACCACAGGTATATTCATACTATGATTTTGCCATATGAGAGACACTAGTGTGTATTACTAAGTTGAGGGAAATATTACCAAATGTAAGTGCATATATCAAACAGGATCCAAAATTTGAAAAAAACTATTGCTTAGAAATAGTTACAATGAAAACATGGTAATAGCTTTATACCCACCTTCATGTCAGTTAACATTAAAGATAAAGATTGAGGTATACAGTTTTTGCCTTTATTTCTGGCTTTTTTCTATTTTCATTTTGTCTTCAATAGAAACTTGTTGCATTCATTTACATTCATTTGTAACCGGTGGATAGGTTGTATGACCAGCCCACCATAATGATTGGTACAACATTTTCCATTTTGGAGTTTAATTTTTCATTTAGTTAATGGCTATTCAATCATTTTACCTATTGAATTTTTCTCTTTGTAGACATGGCTCCATTTTATGAGGAGTGTTGCCATGACTTAGGCTGGCAACTGGATAGTGCTGTGCTTGAAAGAATGAAAAAGGAAAATGAGAAAGAGCTGAACACAATGAATGAGGCAATTGAAGAAGCAGAAAAATCAATGGGAGAAACAGAGATTCGAGAAGCAAACCTTAAGAAGGCTGAATATCTTTCACGCATTGGAGACAAGGTACATCATAAAGCTCATTATAGAATGTTCAGTATGCTATTTCAGATATAATTATTCCTTTAATAGTTTGTCTTTGTTTTGGAGTACACAGGAATATTACAGTACTGCTGTTTTTCTTATTCCAGGAGGAGGCAATTAAGGCTTTTGCCAAAACTTATGACAAAACAGTTTCCCTTGGACAGCGTCTGGATCTTGTTTTCCATAATATTCGTATTGGCCTCTTTTATCTTGACCACTCGCTTATTACACGTAATTTAGAAAAGGCAAAAAGGTATGTAAAAGTTTATTTAGTAATGTATTTATGTTGGTAATATATGTATTTTATATGTTTGTCTGGGGAGAGTGATTTCTGATGGGTTGGAGTTTTAAGACTGTTGGGAGGGTTATCAAGTGCTTGTCACATTATTTCAGTGTTTGTGTTTTCATTGTTATGGTTGGTGGTATGGTGGGGTCTGTGAGTAGAGGATGTTGAAGCAAGAGACAAGGGCAAGCTTTTTATTTCTACTTGGGGTTGGTGGTTAGTTAATTGGTTTAAATGGGAGGGCACTAGCTTGGGCTGCATAAAACGAGTGCCAAGCATGTTAAGTTGGGATTGATTTAGGAGGATATATGTTTCACTTTGTTGTGTATATATTGATGTTGATTGACTCTGCCAGCAAATTCCCATACCAATGTTTGTATTATAAAACAAAATTTGCTGCTCACAATCCTATTTCAGAAGTTTGAAAAACTTCAGCTTCAAACTACTTACATGGTACATCCAAGTATACACTTGTTTCTTTTACGGTCAGTGTTACAAAATTATGATACATGAAATGTTTGAAAGTAAATACTTTAAATCTTTATTTCCAGTCTGGTAAGATTGGTTAAAAGGTTAGATTATATTGTTTCAACTTGCTTTGAGTAAGACTCAGTTTATTTTGTCAGCACTTCACTATAAAATGATATATTTAGATGAACTTTGGGTCCCTGGTGTTTTGTTTTGTTTTGTTTGGAAATTAATACTTCTTTCTTAATCAATACATCATGTGATTTTTTTTCTATGTATCCTTTTATCCCAATAATGAAAGTCAGTACCTAATTATTAAATGATCTTTTCAGAATATAATATTGTAATAAATATCTCTTCAGTTCTTATTAATACAGCTTCTGATTTTTAGCCTTATTGAAGAAGGTGGAGACTGGGATCGACGCAATCGACTAAAAGTATATGAAGGTGTTTATAGTATGGCGGTTCGGGACTTCAAAAAGGCTGCAAGCCTCTTCCTGGACACAATTAGCACCTTTACTTCATATGAACTGATGGATTACACTAGGTTTGTATTCAAAATACAACTGATATGATTTAACTTTAGAATGTGTAATTTTATGCTTCCCAAAAATTTAATTTTATTTGTATGAATTTCATTTTCTTTTAAAGGTGTTGATATTTCATCATAAGTATACATAATCTTTTGATGTTTCAGGTTTGTGGGTTATACAGTGTTAGTGTGCATGATAGCACTTCCTCGCAATGACTTGCGGACCAAGGTTGTCAAGGGTTCAGAAATTCAAGAGGTACTGCATTCAGCTGAGGACCTCAAGACATACCTCTTGTCACTCTATGAGTGTCAATACCAAACATTTTTCCAAAAACTTTGTAAGTTATGGCTGTTTACTTAAGAGGTTTAGAATTTTTTTTTCATACAGAATTACTGTTCTGGTTATGTAAATTAACATGGATCCTCTCAGAAAATAGGCCCCAATGAATGAGAAAAGCCAAGATATATTCCAGGCCAAAAACTTTTAAATCCAAGAACTCATTTTGTCTACTGATATAGGCTCCAACCCAAAGAATTTAAACCCTTAAAACCCATCTAAGAAGTATAATTTTTATACAGGTACTTACTATGTGTAGCAGGCCTGCTCAAACAATTTTGACACCAGAACAACCTGAAAGCAGTTGGTTAGCACTCAGGCTGTCTCAAACTCTGCCCGTTCTTTGATTTTTCTCAACTTAGCTGTTTCTTGGCACACAGTTGAAACTAAGCCTGTGACTTTGTAGATATCATTCACATTACCACAGAAGATGTGATCATGACATCTCATCTTCATCCTTGGAGTGGCACTTGTTGCAGTGGCCACTGCTATCTGGGGACTGTTGATTGTTGAATAATGGGAAAAATTGAGTAATGCATGTTCTAAATGGAATATGACAGGACTCAGATTTGTAGCTAAATTTTCAGGGATCACATGGCTAGCCAGGCTATTGGCCTACCGCTTAATTCACTTGAAACTATTGCTCATTAAACTGAATGGCTTCTTTATCAGTGCAGTTCAGTATTTTTAAACGCTGAACTTAAGCTGATGTTCACTATAAGTGATTATATTTTAAGTGAATTTAAGTGATTATACTTAAGTGAATTTGCAGTATATAATTGTCCAACCAATAAAGGCCACCAGGAAGCTGAAGCCTGAAATATTTAGCTTACATTATCTCAGATTCAGAAACATCTTGGAAGAAATATTTTGGGTGCATAGTTTTGTTATTGGAGCCCTAGTTTCTTAAATTGTTTAACTCTCTTGTGTTTTTCAGCATGGGTTGAAGGTGAACTGCGTCATGACCGTATGTTAGCACCACATTATAGGTACTACGTAAGGGAGATGCGGATTTTGGCTTACACACAGCTGCTGGAGTCTTACCGCTCGTTAACGTTACACTACATGGCCTCAGCATTTGGAGTTTCCAATGATTTTATTGATGGGTAAGAATAGTTTGTTATGCAAATCGGCTTTGATCTGTATGTTTGGTGTTCCTTAGTAGTAATTTGCATTAAATTATTAAATTTTTCATATTGTCACTAAAAAAAATAGAACACTTTTCTTTAAACTTTTATAACCCATAGAAGTGACAAGATTTTCCAAAACGTTTCTGCACATTTGGCATGTTATAGTAACAGAAACCTTATTTTATTAAGAGAGAACAAGAGCCTGCTTCAGTAGACGAAACATGCTAAATGGGAAATTATGAAATTTTAAATGATCTAAGTATATTTCCAGAGCTGGGCAATCTTTATGGTCATTTTCAACTGCTTTTTGCTTAGTTTTGGATTCTCATTACATGTTATCATAAGTAGCAGGGTTTAACATATTTCCATTTTCAGTGAGCTGTCACGGTACATTGCTGCTGGTCGCCTTCACTGCAAAATAGACAAAGTTGGCGGTATTGTTGAGACTAACAGACCCGACTCCAAGAACTGGCAGTATCAGGCTGTAATAAAGCATGGAGATATTCTTCTGAACCGAGTACAGAAGCTCTCTAGGGTCATTAATATTTAGTTTTGGGGAAGTCAGACTGAACTTCAATATACAAACAGTATCATAAGCCTTTATTTTTATGGTAAAAAATTTTCTATTTCATAACATCTTTTCAAGTGTATCATATAAGCATGGAATGAATTTTGTCTAACTAAAACTGAGAAACTTGAGAGCACCACTTGTGTAATAGAACTGTCTGTGTGCTTATAGTAATGCTCATGTGACTGAATTTTCAAAAAGAAAAAAAACTGGTTAATTTGTGAATGCCTTGTCTAAATGAACATTTCTGGAATAAATGTATATTTTCACTCAATCCTTGTTTGTACTGTTGATGAATATTTGAAAATCTTGTGTGAAAAGGTAGATAGTTGTAACTGATTTCATGTAGGAAGGCATTTTAAAGAATATGTTGAAAGAGAAATCTATTAAAAACCCTCAATAATGGACTGAAGAAAACTGAAATTTGCAGTTAAGTCAGATTGGAAACTGACGATCAAAATCATTATTTTAAGACCTCATCCTGATGCACCTAAACAAGGTAACATAACATCAGAAATAAAGAATGAGCCTATGAGGAACACTTCCTACCTGGGATCTTACTCTGTTCCCACTTTTTGAGAGATAATACAGGAGAGGAAAATTTCCACTTGCCATTTTTAAGTCACCTAAAACCTACAGGATATATGGGTAATACGTATATCTTTCCTCCACAAGGATTTTTTTTTATTTATTATTACCCAAGACCTCTGGTGTTCACTAGATATGGAAACTTTTGCTGTGGCCACCATCTTGAGGAAGTTGCCAGGAGAAATGGGCATCAGAGACAGAGAGAGACAGACCCCATATCCAAGGGAAAGTGCTCCCTTGATGATGGTAATAACCTAGGGTCATTCTGTTGATTAACAACAGGGCGTTATGAATGTTAATCTATGCATGTGATTTCCCACCACAACTTGAACTTTACACGTACTGTTGGTTCTAGCTGACCATAAATGTTCAAACCAATGGATGAGTCACTGAGGCTTGTTGGAGGCTTCAGTCAGTGACCTCGATGGGTGACTATTTGCCCTTTTTAGGTGGTCACTGAGTTTGTGGTGCTAACCCTAACCCATAGTACCCATCCCACCCTTAGTTAAGATTAGCCAATCTGGTAAGTAATGTATTTTTCCTAAACTAAAAAAAGTTTCCTTCAAATCACACAAAAAATTTATTTGTTTTTCTGCATCTGATATCATAAGTAGTCATTAAATGAAAGTTTATGTAACTTTCCTCATTAGGATTGGCCGACTGATTTCCTTGTTAATGTGTTTTTCCCTAAAGTAAGAGTTGTCTTGATCTTAAGGAAAGTAATTTCATAAAAAAGTTTTGGTATTTTTTGCATAGTGCATATAGAGGGTTAAGAAAACTTCACAGTAATAAAATGCAGCTAGTTTGAGTTCCATAAGAAAACACATGCTAATACTACACGTGAAATTTCCAGATCCTCTATTAGGTGGTGCACAACAGTGTGTCAATTTTTCATGCTCAGTGTATGATACTGATGAACATGATGCAGCATACTATTGGTCTGACATTACATAATATTAAAGCTAAACACAAGTTTCAAAATCCTAAATTCTTTCTTGAAATTTGCAACCAAAAATATGAGTGGTTGCACATACAATAAAATTTTCTAAAGCTATCTTGGGCTGGTCCAAAGATTAATGAATTTTTCCCGATACCCTTTGAAGTCATATGTTAAAAGTTTGTCACTAGTGACTTGCATAGTGTTCTGAGGACAATAATGTTTCTAGAAATGTTTAGCTTTTATTTACACCCATGAGATTAAAGTTCCATTCTTCATGTGGTCATGAAAATATATTATGTAATTCTGCCCAAATTGAACAAGTTAATCAAATGCATCAGCTTGTATAATTAGATTCACTAAAACATCATTTCCTTGCCAATATATTTCAGCATCGGTATCAACAAACAAATCTCAGCTTAAATCATCAAAACTTAAGAACATTACACTTTTGTTTAAGGTCATCATCTATTCATAAATTGTAAGAGATATTGATGGATCACCTGTTATGATGGACTATACTAAAAACATAATCTACCCAAACAGATGTGGATGGCACTAATGCATGAACTGCATCCAGTTTACATCAAGATACATTCTTATGATGTTACTGATACTCGCTATGTAAAATGTTGAAATGAGTAATTATGCTTCTTCTAATTCAACTAACACTCCTGCACAATCTTTTGGATGCAAAAATACTACCGGCTTACCATGGGCGCCGATTTTAGGTTCACTGCTCAGACATCGAATATTCTGTTCTTTGAGGTCTCTCATTGCGGCTTTGATGTCATTTACTTCAATGCAGATGTGATGCATGCCTCCATTTTTGTTTTTGTCAAGAAAATTCTGAAACATGATAATTATAAAATTAAAATCGATCAGTATATTTTTTTTATTCTTTCACTAATAAATATGTTTAACATATCTAAGCATTAAGGCTGGCAGAAATAATGGATCATAAAGATTTCACTTAAAGCAAATCTTTAAAACAAAATGGTATGCAAAGAGTTTGCTATGGTTAAAGCAATCTTGGTACTTGGACTTAGATGTAAAGCAGTCTTGCCTCAGGAGGCAAAGGAACTCTCCTGTATTCCAACCTTCCAAACTATAATTAATCAACAATATATGAAAAAAAGTATATTTTTTTTCTATACCTAACTGCCTTCCCTGCCTTTGTGAAGCAGCATAAAGAAGAAATGAACAGCAACCTCAATTGCACAAAACTACTTTCCACTTAACCATTGTTTATAATTCTCCTTACCTGAATGGGGCTATTCTCTCCAAGTGGGTAAAGAAGTTCAAGCTTTGTGTTGTCCAACATCACAAAAACTGTGTAAACTCCGTGTTCTGGTAGAGCCACAGCATTGCTCACTTCTGCTCCAAGAACATCCCTTTTAGAAAGAAAGTATTATACCTATTAACAAGTAGAGCATACCAGCCTCCTTCCATAGTTAAAACATCAATTACAACTACCTACAAATAATAGGGTTAAGACAGACATAAGTATAGATTTAACTTTTAAGAGCATCCCCCTCCTCTGGTATATTCCTCAAGCATGACATATTTCATAACATGATCTTCAAGCCCAAGCACATAAGCACTATATTCAATCAAATATATGTGACACAAACATAAGGAAGGACCTCACTGGTTATTATGAATATTTACCTATACAGGGCAGTACTCTTCTCAAGGTCAGGAGTTGCAATAGCCACATGATTCAACCTTCCTAACTTCCACAGAGTCTGAGGAACTTCAGATGAAGCCCGGTAAGCAGTGACACTATGGCTAAGACATTTAATGCCACCACAAATCCTCGTCAGTTGAGGAGCTCTTTGTGTAAGAGAAAGCGCTATTCTCATCATTGTCACAAATTTCATGAAATCTTATTCTGTTACAACAAAAACAGTGCTGTTTGAGTAGCTTTTCTATTCAGAGATATAAGCAAAATGGAAAATGTTCCATGCAAAAAGGTTAAAAAACCTGAAAGATTCAATATGTTGAGAAGAATATTATGAGTCTTCACCGTTTCTGTCTTTTTAGACTTTTATCTAAACCTTTAAAGTTTCTGCAATATCTTGAACTTCAGTTTCATTGACTGCAATTTCTTTTGCTTCAAGTTCTTTTTGCTCCAACAACCTTGCAGGTTTGGTCTTAGTAAAGTAGGTGTAAGTACGTTCTCCAACAAAGCTTATACCAAACAAAGTCACACCCACACAGGTCAAAACAAAGCTCTTATGCAAAATATCAGCCAAACGGCCTGTCTGTGGTAACTTCTTCATAACCAAAAATATGATGGACCTGTTGAAGAAAGCTAAATTAGGACAAAAACTCATAAATTAATATACATTAATTACAACTGATCTACCTATATAAACTTCATATTCTTGTAATATACTTTTTTCATTATTTCATAAACAATAGCTTTACATATCAAAATATAAGCTATACTTTATTCAAAATATATCCTCTTACCCACACAATAAACAAGAATATACCTTTTTTTTACTTTATATCCTGTTCAGTGAAAATTAACACAAGAAAATCATTGTAGAATCCTATTTAGCATCAAAATCCACACACAGCAAGTGGAACTGAATATAACACTGATGATAAAGTACTTACCTACTTCAGTCATTAGGAGATTTTGCCAATAAATACATGACTAGCATTTAGCACTCATCGCATGTATACAATGCAGCGTGCCTTATTTCAACATTACATTAAGGCTAAAACACTTAAAAGCATATAAATGTGCATAAATATCAATGAGAAGGCCATGCAATTACTTAGTATGTTATTGGTACAAGGTGAGAATTATTGTATAATAACGTCGATACGTGTGATTATGGGTTTTAATATTAACTGTTATATACTGTCAGTGCAGAGAAGTTGCCCCATGAACCAGGCCTCTTCTGCAGTAACCTATATATAAAAACAGAATACCCCCAACATGAATCCTCTTATCACTAATAAAAGATCTTAACTTTTACTGAAATAAATGCTGAACGAGAGGTAATTACCTTTACGTCGCCTTCCTGTACACAGAAAGTAAAGATGAAATAAACATACTGGCCGTTATGCTGTAAAGCAAAATCAAGATTTTCTTCCATAGCTCCACACCACCATTACCTTGGGATACTCAATGTTATTGTTTCATGGTGGAATAGTAGTTTCGAGAAATGAATAAATATAGCAGATTGTTATTTTGGGCATTTTGATCCATATCAAATTGAGTGATTGTAGGGTAAATCAGAGGATAGCAAGACATTTCCAACTCCCGAGTCACTAAAGTTAATACTCACAAACTGCATAACCTTCACGAATTACCTAACACAAAACTAACCTAGTCATGCCAAACCTAACCTAAACCTGAGTATCACGCCAAACCCATGATAGCCTAGGTTACATACAGTATTCATCTCGTGGTAACAACTCCTCTGGCATGAAACTGCTGTAAGGCGAAGCCGCCGAAACCAGTTTCATAATTTCGTCTGCTGAGTAAGTGTGTTGATAGTTTCTTTCTGGAATCAAGCCAAAGTTCACTTATTATACACAAACATAACCTTCATATCATACATACTGCTGGAGGACACTTACCAAGTGTCAACTTAGTCGTTTTTTATACTTGTTAGTATCAATTTCATTTGCCGAGTGGAAAGGTCCAGAACAAGTTGATGAACTACAAAGCTGCTCTAGCAAAGATCTTCCACTAGTCGGCTGAAGCCTCAAGGATTATAAGTATAAATATTTATATTCTGTGTAAATAATGAATTTTAATACATATTGATACTATCTGAGGTAAATGCATTATAATAAGTTCATTTTACAGTACAGTCATATCGAATTGGCAATGGTAATATCTACAAAGCAAGGATTTCCTATTGCATAACTTGAATTTTTTCAGATACATATGAATTATCAATACCAAGTAGAATTAATTTTCTGAATTGCTATTTGATGTATTTGTTAAAAAGCAGGCACCATCAAACTTTTTATTTGATTATTGGTTAAAATCCATGCTGATAACCGATTGGTGAATAAAATGTTAATGTGCTCAGAATGAAATTCTGAATTCAGGTTTCCAAATGGGGTCCTCATATCTAACATCAACGTTCCATTAGACTGAGGAATATGCAGTCTGGAGTTTACCTTTCTGGTTGGAAATAGATACTTAATTCAAAAGGAAACCGATTGATACTCAAATCTTATGAGTCCAATGAATTCCTCAGACCTTTTAGACTTCCAAGTGAGGATTCAGATTCAGTGGGATCGGGTCCTGATGTTTATTTTTCGAAAGCAGCGACCTTGCCAACGGTAAGGAAAATATATTTTCGGTAACTGTTATTTAGCATATAAGTCTTTCGATGATCACCAGCTTAGATATGTTACCATATGTCTGAAGACGATCCGAATCTAGACTGTGGGTCGCAGTACGGCTAATGGCGGGTGTCATTATTTGTCAACAAACCAAAGATGGAAGCCACAAGTAACTGGTCCACAGAAAACAACGTCAGAATACACGAAAGTATTCAGGAATCGACTACATTTCCAACAGGAAGTTTAGTAGAGCTTCTAGACGAAGACAAGTGCATAAGCTTGATACAACCGATCTCTAATAAGAGTGAAGAATGCTATATAAGACTAGGGTCAAAACTACCTGGACAGACCTGTGTGTGGCCAACACAACAGGGAATGAAGAGAAATAAGCTTGTATCGGGCGTTATGCTTCTCTCAGAAGCTCGAATAGTGGAAGTCTATGTAGGAATGCATGATGAATATTGCAAGACTGTGCATGGAAAATTAATGGGAAGCTTTGATGATTCCCGAATATTCAAGTGTGAAGTGCATTTAGATAGCCCTAAGGAAATGGTTATGTTGAAACTGAAGGCTACATGTCATGTGGAATCTTTGTGGGTGTATGGTTTCCACGTTACGACTTCTATGGAACCAGCCATACAGACTGGTGGCCGATTTAGTAGTGATCATTTGTCCTTAGTTTTGAAAGACAAAGATGTCCTGATGTCAGATCCCGCCTTGAAATTTTGCCAAATGCTGGAAGATTTTAACAATTCAAATGATTCTGATGGTCCTTTTCATGGGAACAGTCCAATGGCTTTGATGTCAATGATGTTTAGCACCATGAAATCAACACCAAGATCGACTTCGTCAAGTTTCGATTTGGAAAATAAACTAGATTTCAGTGGAAAAAAGATATACTTGGGTACTGGCATTGATAATAGTCATGGAATACAAACTCAAGATTCATTAAGAGAAAATACTGAGGAGTGTGATTTGGAAAAAGGTGAAAACTTGCCCTTTGGTGATTTATGTTCAGATGCAAACATTCAGGAAATAAAACACATCTTAGAAGATAAAATGAAAAACCTTGGGCCAAACTATGAACACAAAAATTGCAAAGAAAATGAAGGTAAATCTGATCAGACAGATAAAGAAAGTATTGGAAATTTGAAGGAACTTGTAGTGTTAAGTAACAATTTAGTGAATAGTAGTACCCTCATGTGTGATGGTAGTAATTCAACAAATAAACCTCAACAAGGAAACCAATCAGGTACTGGCTGCTTAGTGAATAAGGTTCCTGATTCATCCAAGGATCAACACTTGTCCAAAGGTTCAGATGAGAATTTTGGTTTAAGAGAAGCTGAAAGGAATGTTGTGCAGTGTTCAGAAATGCATGAGGGTAACAGGAAAGTAAGCACTAAAGAAAATAGAGATCTTTTAATACATTTTGAAAAAGTAATTGACAAAAAATTTGCAGAAATGGAAGAAAGACTGATAGAAAAAATAGAACAAAAACTTTCTGAGAAAGCCAAGGAAAACTCAGCTAAATTGGAGAGAATAGAAGAATTGTTATCGAAATTCTTTGATATATTATGAGGCCTTGAAAAATGGTAGGAGTGCAAAGAGAATACTTTTCATGTATATTTACCAAAGCTGTGTTCAAATTACAGTATCAGTATATTGTAATATCATGTACATTTATAAAATATATAATGTTGACATTTTAAGAGTTTAATGTACATACAAAAAATCTTTCTCATTAAAGAATGGTTGTATTTGAATTATTATTTTTTTTGTGTTGGCCTTATAATGTGGTTTATGAGATTTCACTGATTTCACTTATGTAAAACTAAAAGTGAAAAACGTAAGATAAAATCATTCCAACTGCAAAAGAAATGACCTATTTTCCTTAATCACCAAATAATTTCAATAACTAATATCAATGATATTATGACAAGAAGAATACAGGTATAAATCATACTAGAGCAACCGTGAAAAGATTCCTTTAGAGTATGTATTATACGCAGAGGACTATCTTTTCATAAGACTTTCATTAATTAATTATTAGCAATGTTGTTGGGGCTTAAGGCGGGCAACATTCCATTAACCGAAATATGTATACATTCAGGTGTTAAGGATAATTCTACATCCATATACACTGTGTGTGTGTGGCTCTCAGTGCTGCTTTAATGTGATTTCAACATATTATTATTAATGGCAATTACTTAATGGAACCTTTTCATATCAAATTTTTCTAGTGTACCTGAAGGTTGATTGGTTACTCTTTCACTTTAAGTTTCTCATTAGTTATGAACATTAAAGTCTCAATATGAAATTCTTATCAACTTTTCTGTTTTTTTCCTGTGCAGCAATGGATCGCACAACTCGAAGGAGATACAGAAATGATTGTCTGATTCATGCAGTACCCAATACTTGTTGGTATTTCAAGCGCACTGGTTAGGGCAGCAACTCCAGAACACCAGAGGAACTCCCACATCATAGTAACTGCCAAACCGCTTAAGCAGACCTACCATATGGTCACCCACAAAATTGGTTAGTGATGCCTTTAAACTGATTTACTTTAATGATCAACCCCAGATTTTCACAGGTGTGTTCTGTTTTTAAGGGTACTGTCACTTTAATGGTCAGGCCAGTATTATTACTCTTGCACACCCTTACATTCACTGACTTAATAACCATGATTATTTTCAAGCTCTTAAGGTAACTTCTATACTTTCATGATCTGTACCACACTATACAGTTGTTTCCACACCATGATCTTTTCTACACATTCATGTTTTCTGTCATTTCCATATCTACATGGCCCCTCCCATGATCATGTTTGAACCATGTACACTTCTGCATTCTCATGGTCGCTCCAAAACCATTACGATCACTCGGGTCTTGTACCGTGTGGGCAGCGCCACAATGTGGTTAAGCCAGTACCATGAACCATTTCCACACCATGGCCTGTCCCCACTTACCTTAACGTTATGAAACCGTCTGGCTATTCTCATACTATAGTGTCATTCCAACAGTTATGCGATCGCATCTTCACAATTCATGGTCAGTCAGATCATGGTCTTCCACTCCATCTGTGCAAGCACTACCATTTCATGTTAAGTCGAGTATTGACTGGCCCTTAGACGCAAAAGAAATTTGGGTTCTACTTGAAGCCCTATCTGTGTTATAAAGGTTAGGTTTGGTTACGTTCAGCGTAAGGATGTGAAAATATCCAGAAATTTGCAAGGTAGATGTTCTTGAAAAAGAAAACAGGCCTTTGGAAAAGAGAACATACTTGGAATGCAAACTTTAAGTGATAAGACCAGTAAAATCTATATTACATTGAGCTTTAGTCTTAAAAATTCAGAAACAGAAAGTATTGAACAAGTATTTCATCACTTTGCCATGTGGTGAAAGAGGGTCATTTTAACTCCACATTATGGTAAGAAGACTAACAGAGAGAAAACAGTTGTTTAACGCTGGGTCTAAAAGCCGTTGTCGTATAGCGACCGTAAAAATACAGAAAATACTTACAACGCTGGATAGCCCCCCAAAAATGAATGGGTAAGGATTTTGTTGATTGAAAATTCAAGACTTCAAAAAAGCAAGGTGAAGTATCGCACAGATCTTAAGCGTTGTGATGCATAAACAATAATATATGGCAGATAAGGTAATCTAGGACAACAGAATACTGGGCGTCCAGAACCACCCGCCTCGTGTGCGGTAGGGAACCTCTACCTGGCTTAATCAGTTCCCAAGACGTACACTAATGTATATGATCCACTCAAGTGAAGGAAAGGGGTCACACGTAATGAAGTAATAGAAAAGTGATAATTTCATGCAGATAAGAAAAGAGAAACAAATGGACGTTGCAGAATTGCTTTTTCTATGTAAGGCTGTAGATAGATATAGATATAATGTCAACCATAATCATTATTCTTTCGAGAAAGGTATATTGCATGGCTACAGAAAAAAAGACAACCTAATCTTCAAAGTAATTGTTTCCAGTTAGTTGAGAAATGTTATCTGTTCGTTTCTGTCCTTTGTGTGAGGTATTAGGTAGTGTGGAAATAGTATTAGGTACCTAGTGTGTAAATGTTATTGTGTCCCATTCACATTAGGCGCATTATTGTAGGTGCTGTTTTCACGTTTTCGTCATATATTTCGTCAAAAATATGTATATTATATATCAACATATATGCCAACTGACTTTAGAATAAAAAAGAAATATGATTTCTGATTAAAAGGCATACTTATATTAAGACGAAGCCAAAGTCCACACAATCGGATATTGTAAACACAAACCGTGGGTACACCATTTTGCGAATTTTCTACTTAAATATAGAACAGTATTTGCTGTCTGCCAGGATGTCTACAGTAAACACTAGAATACCCATAAAGTTATTATTAAGATGTATGGATAATACATGCAAATAATATTATAAGAATATCAGAAATTATGCATGGATTAGGCATCGGATGGAAACGCAGGAGCGTTGCCACGTCTGGGGCCTCAGGCGATGGCTGGTCCCTGAGAGAAGCGAGAGTCTGTTGGATCATGAAATGAACGTCGCTGGCAGTGTGAGCACAGCCGTGGTAACGCACGGTTGTTCTCTGGTGCTCAGTAGTATCTGATGTACGTGTGCTGATCATTCGTCTCTCGTGCGTGAACTTTACGTGCCTAGCACCGAACTGAGAATCTACGCAAATTAATGGTGACTGTAACATGTTTGACACTGTGGAGCAGGAGTTAGTTATGAGTTGATGAAGAGCATTTACATGATCATTGTTATAATTCAGAGTAGAACTGCAAACACCTGTATCCCCATTTTTTCTCGTTCTGAATGAAACTAGTGTCGAGAGATATACCAACCAGGCACTGATTAATTTCCGAATATCTAAATAGATCAAGCTACATGATTAACTACCACCTTCATTTACCCAAGAAAATGGGTGTGAAATTGTTATACCCAAGGAGACGTGGTCTCATCTTCAAAATGTTGGGATTCTGTACCTTCATAGGATTCATAGGCCTTTGGTTCAAGAATGATGTTCCGGAGGTTGACAGTGGAGAATTTTCCCTAAGGAAGGATCAAAAGGAAGGACCGAATCATATTCCAAATGTTGATGAATCCAAATCCCACAAACCTGTGGCTCAGTTGGCCCAACCTGTCGAACAGATTGTTCACATCAACAATGAGGAGGAACATGCCCCATCCCAGGCGATAAGATTACCGCCTCCCCAGTTGCCTCAGGCCCAGAACTTGGAGCCTCCAAAACAACACATTCCTAGTGATGAAGAGAAGATGGAGAAGATGAAGGCTGATCGATGGTTTGCTGAAGACGAAATGAAAGTCGTCCGGGGCCTGGGAGAAGGAGGAAAGGTCGTCAGACTTACAGGTGATGAAGGGAGATTGGCGGAAGAGATCATGAAGAAGGAAGCTTTTAATCTTATCGTTAGTGATAAGATTTCGCTGAATCGCTCCGTGCCTGATTCCAGGGACCCACTGTAAGTATCTGACCATTTATTATGGTGATCATCAGTGTTACAACGTGTGTACGGTTGAGCTCGTGAATTCTTATTTATTTAAAGAATTTTAAGGGATATATTATTTGATAAAGATTATTGTCACGAATTATACCCTTGATGAAAAGGAATATATGATTCTACGGAAGTCTCAAGCAAGAGGATATGTTTCAGGGCTACAAGGTTTACGTGCAGTTATGAGAAAAATATTCTGCTTGGTTGTATTTTTATAGATGATAACTATTAGTAAAAGATTTTGCCCTCACAGAATAGGTTTCATGTCTCAGATCCCTAATTCAATAGTAAATATGCACGTTAGAATATGAATGATGAAGAGCTTGTTGGTAAGTTGGTTGTCAAAAACAGCTGGTGCATGACGACCGCATGAGAGCACTGCATGACAAGCCAACCAGTCTTCCCGGATTTTACTGCTTCACCTGGACGGTATATGGGATTTTAATTTCTGTAAAATATAGGTACGTGAGATGTGCTAATTACTTTTTTTGCGAAAAGGATATGTTCTCTCTCTCTCTCTCTCTCTCTCTCTCTCTCTCTCTCTCTCTCTC
>JAUUDZ010245780.1:0-12707 GCA_032361705.1 Panulirus versicolor | reverse complement strand
GTATCATTGCTGCTCTCAAATCCTTATTACTATATTTATATTTGTGTGATAATACATTGAATGATTGTTTTATTATTTACTCCAGTACATACATAAAAACACACAAAAACATCCACACAATTGAAAAGATCTCTGTCCAGCTTAAGTATACGTTAAACATTTTTATTGGTACTTTTCTATCAAAAATTTTTAAAATCATACCACTTTCAACTTGGCTTGATAATGCTGTCTCCTTAATATGTTTTCTAAATTGTAGTTTCTTATTCAAGACCCTCAAATCTTTAACATTTGGGAGAAATCCTATTTTCCCTGCAGTTAGACCTTTATACAGTGTTATAGAAGTGTTCTTAATTGTTCTACAACTTACATGCCCAAATAATCTTCATTAGAAATCATCAGACTCACTTCTGCCCATTTGGATATCGTGTTTAGGTCTGTGTGCATCTCCATTTGGTCAGCTTCTAATACAGTAATATTGCTTTCTCGTATGGCCTTAGCAGAGCTCTGTACTCTGGTTTCTTTCACTTCTCTTTATGTCTGATATCTTTATTTTGAAAAAACTGGCTACCATTCTTCCTTGTGGTACCCCAGATAAGACATCATCTGACATGGTTCTTTCTGGTACTACTTTGAGCTAGTTACATAAACAAACTGTAAGCTAACTTATCTTACCCATGATGTTATATTTATTCATTTTATTAAGAATTATATGTAGTTTACTTTGTCAGAGGCATTTTCAAAATTTAGAAAAATTTATGCATTTTCTTGATTATACTAGCTACTGTCATCATAATGGATTAATTATTGGGTCTATGTAATTTTTCCTGGTACAAATCTGTGTTGGCCTTCATTTATGTAGTTGTTCTTGATTAGATGTGCTAACATATGTCCTTTATCACTCTCAGAAAGAGTGGTATTGTCCAGACTTTACCTTGAGTAAAATCATTGCTTATGCTATTGCAGTTTTCACTCTGAGGAAGATGGCCGAGATTCCATCTGGTCCCTGAGCTGATCAGTGGCTTTGATTATATCATCATCTGGTTGGGATTCCATCTGGGCCCTGAGCTGATTGGTGGTTTTGATTATATCACTCTGGCTGGGTTTTCGTCTGGTCCGTGGGCTGATTGGCAGCTTTGATTATATCACCTTTCTGGGATTCCATCTGGTCCCTTAGCTTTGTATAACTCTTTGTTTTTTTTCTTCTGTGTGATTTTATTATTTCTACTCCTATGTTCTTTAATTTCTCATTAGGCTCTTAGATTTTTGCTCACTCTGTACATTTTCCTGTTTCTTTTGTTCATCCATTTATCTCTCACTTGGTGGTATCTTCAGTTTTACCCAATTCTTTTTGTGTAGCCCACTGATTATTTGTCTTATTTTCTTATATTGTCCTTCCTTGTTTGTTGCTGAGATATTGCCTATAAAGATTCCATTTCAGTGTGTAATTAAAATCCTTTCAGTAATTGCTTTCCAATTTGATTTTTCATTGTGAAAATTTATGCACACTCAGTCTGTTGTTTTCCTCAGTTGTATCTTGTTCATATTCACTGCTGCATTATATAGTAAATATTTCAATGATTTTTGTGGTCTGATATTTCTGTATAATTCACCTGTATATCTGAAAAGTGTCATCCATAGCATACTTCTTCCTGACATTCATTGAAATGAAAGATAAAGTCACCCATCCATATAATTATCACATTTGGTCTTGTCCCTATGATATTTCTTCAGCTTTTGTTATCATTTCTGTTGTCATTTAGCTTGGTCTTTGTGGTCTGAATGATACTTATTTCCTTCATTTATAACTGATAGGCTTAATGTAATTAGTTTGCATTACTGCTCATCTTCTTTGTCTGATTTCCTTTAGATTATATGGATATATACATATATACATACTGCCACACCTTTTTTGAGTTTTGATTCCGTCTGCTCTGAATGCTTGAAACTGATCAAGGTTTGCCTCATCTCTCACTTACCCATTGAGCTATATTTCTGTCATGTTGAACAGGACTTTGGTGTTCTTAGTGTATTTATTGATGTGATTTTGATTCTAGGGTTTACATTTATCAGACATTATGTATTAATTTACTTGATCTCCCATGGATTCATCGTGCCTATACTTGTCATCTGCTGGATTTTGAACTTTTTTTTTTTATCATATTGTTCAGTGTCTTGTTCAGAGCTGGTTTGTTTTTGATTTTCCATCTTTTCTTCTGTCTCAGTTAGGTTGCATGATTTCATTTCTGTTCTCTTCTCATTTCTGGTATGACTTGCCTTCTTTGATATCTAATACTACAAAGAAAACGTTGAAAGGATAGAGTGTAAGATGCTGTGAGGTATCATGGCCTGAACATTCGCAAGGGCAAGAGATGTGCTTGAGATAGAATGAATCAAATGGGTTTGTTATATAGTGTGCATGCAGTGTGCTGAACTAGGTCAAATGTTATGGTCATGGGGAATCAGTTTAGTTTGTGTGGCTTGACTGTGGATGTTCTGCTATGTTTTCATTTCATTATACATGACAGTAAGATAGTGGTGGTGAGCAAATGGACCTATTGTTTGTGTGTTCCTGGCTCTACATAAGGTGGGAAATGGTGACCACATATGATGAATTAAGAAAAGATGAAGTTTCCCAACCTGGTGGTGATCAGTTAACCTGCATTAAATGTCATTAAGGTGAATGTTTGGCTCTCTCCATTAAGGTGAATCTTTGGCTCTCTCCCTCTCCTTTTTTGTTTTTATAGAGTCTTAATTATGGTTCCATCCCCAGCACTAATTTTACACTTACAGCATTGCTTATGATGCATTATATATGTAGATCTTTTGCATCAGGATTATTTTGTATAATTATATTATATTTGTCAACATTAGTGTTTATAAACATGTACTAAGTAATAATACAGTATGAAGTTAAACTACCAAGTTTGTATGTTTGAAGCCTGATATTAATTGTAGAAGCTGATAAGAAAATTTATTGTTCCTCTTTTTTTTCATTTT
This sequence comes from Panulirus versicolor, assembly GCA_032361705.1. Classification (NCBI taxonomy): domain Eukaryota; kingdom Metazoa; phylum Arthropoda; class Malacostraca; order Decapoda; family Palinuridae; genus Panulirus; species Panulirus versicolor. The sequence continues at coordinate 9,710 of JAUUDZ010245780.1, read as the reverse complement.
CAGTTCCTTTTGATGAAGATGAAAAGGACAAATCAGTTTGGTTCCTTGACCATGACTACTTAGAAAATATGTACAACATGTTTAAAAAGGTAAGAAATTGTTGTGACACTTCCTTTGCACAAGAGAATTTTAGTTAAATGATATTTTATTTGTTTGAGATGTGTTTATTTTGTTTCACTTAGTCACTGGTAACCTAATGCCTGGAATGTTATTAATGTGAGAAAACTACTGTTAACTTCTTGTATAGGCCTTTAGTTTATTTGTTTCTTGTGGACAGAAGAGATTAGAAATGCTGAGGGAGAGAAGAAAAAGGCATGTGGTGGGTTGCTTGATAGGAATGTACCAGTAGAAGTTCAGGAAAAGAGGAGGGAAGAATACAAAATATGTAAGCAGAATGTTAAGAAGCTGATAGAGGAAAGGAGAGTAGATGAAGATTTTTGGAAGAAAGTTAAATGAGAAATTTCAGGATAATAAGAAACTGTATTGGAAGGAGGTGAAAAAGGAAAGAGGTGGATGTAAGAATAGAAATGGTGATGCAAGAAGTAAGGAAGGGGAATTGCTGAATCAAAAGAAGGAAGTGAAAGGAAGCTGGAAAGTATTTTGAAGAACTGATGAATGTGGGAGAAAGGAAGGCAGCAGTTGTTACATGCATGGGTATGAAGGAGGGAAGGAGGAGGATACAAGTGCAGTAGCCTATAGCAAAAAGGGAGGTAAGAAGGGCAATAATGAGGATGAAGGTAGGAAAGGCACCTGGAGTGGATGGGATTACAACTGAAATGCTGAAATGTGGAGAAAGTGTGATAGAGGGGATGCAGTTTAATTGAGCATTTTAACAGAAGGTTGCCTGAGGATTGGGTGAAAGTAATTATTGTTACTTTATTCAAAGGAAAAGGTGCTAAGGATGTATGTAGCATTTACAGGGATTATTTAGTTATAAGCCACCCTTTTGAGATATTTCAAGATAAAAAGTAACACTGTACCTAAAATTTACTTAGTCACCCGGAAGGCAATACTGTACCTCATATTTACTGAATAACCCTTAAGGTAATACTCTACCTACTACAGGTATTTATTAATTTTCCCACTTTATAACATGTTTACTAGATCAGTCTTACACTTAAGTAGTGTATGAAACATCTGTCTTTCTGCTGTATTAATTCCATTTCCATTTACATGGGGTGGGTCAAAGGCATTCAGGTATGTATCTTGGGTAGAAATTAATATTCTAGAAACTGGGATTGCCATCCCCAAACCTGCATATATGTACAACAGAGATGCCTAACTCCCAACTTGCTTTTACACATTCATCAGTCTTTACATTTCATACTTAAATACTGCACTCTGTGAACCTATCTTCCCTTTGTATTGTCTTTTACCAGTCAGGAAAATAATGTAGTGAAATAGGTTAATTTTTTTTTCATAATGGAGTAATGTGGAAAAATAGTTGACTTTATCTTCTCTCATTAGGTGAATGCTCGTGAGAAAATTGTTGGTTGGTACCACACAGGACCTAAACTCTGCCAGAATGATATTGCCATAAATGACCTTGTAAAGCGGCATTGTGGTAATTCAGTTCTGGTGATAATTGATGCTCATGCTTCAAATATTGGTCTTCCGACAGAAGCCTACTACAGTGTAGAGGAAGTTCATGATGTAAGTGTACTTTTGAATTACTTCCATTTTTATATTATTTTTTACAATAATGTATGTTACAGCATATGTTGACTGAATCTACAGCATTTGTATGAAAGGACTTTTTAGCATAGCTACAAAGAAATAACTACTCTTAAAAGAAGTAAACAAATGTAGGAAAGGTGTCAGGGAAAACCGAAGATGTAATAGGTGTGGATAAAGAATGTCCATTAACCCCTTAACCCATGAAGTGCTTCCCTTTTTTGTGTGTTGAATGTTAGAATTGTGCTACTGTTGTCACTTAATGAATTAAAGTTTCCAGCTTTGTTTAAAATCCCAGCTGATGTTTGTTTCCACCAGTTATTCATAGATGTCACTAGCAGCATGCTACCACAGCTGGAAAAAAATCATACAAATCACTTACCTACAGGACAGAAGAGTGTATATACTGTACGTCATCTGGATGGGAAGCCAGGTGTCATTTTTAACCACGGGATTTAGTCTCAGAGTAAAAGAATAGTTTCAAGGGTATTAGTGTTTATTTTAATTTTTTGTTGTTTTTGTTGTTATTATTATTATTATTATTATTATTATTATTATTATTATACTTTGTTGCTGTCTCCCACGTTAGCGAAGTACCGTAAGGAAACAGACGAAAGAATGGCCCAACCCACCCACAAACACATGTATATCCATCCATACTCGTCCACACACACACACACATGTACATACCTATACATTTCAACGTATACATATATATACATACACAGACATACATATATACACATGTACATAATTCATACTTGCTGCCTTTATTCATTCACATCACCACCCGCCACACATGAAACAACCCCCTACCCCTGCATGTGCGCAAGGTAGCGCTATGGAATGACAACAAAGGCCACACTAATTCTCTTGCTGTCATGTATAATACACCAAAACCACAACTCCCTTTCCACATCCATGCCCCACAAAAAATACCATGGTTTACCCCAGACGCTTCACATTCTCTGGTTCAATCCATTGACACCACATCGACCCCGGAATACAACATCGTTGCAGTTCACTCTATTCCTTGCACACCTTTCCCCCTCCTGCATGTTCAGTCCCTGATCGCTCAATATCTTTTTAACTCCATCCTTCCCCCTCCAATTTGGTCTCCCACTTCTTGTTCCCTCCACCTGTGACACATTTATCCTCTGTCAGTCTTTCCTCACTCATTCTCTCCATGTGACCAAGCCATTTCAATACACCCTCTTCTGGTCTCTCAACCACACTACCACATCTCTTACCCTTTCATTACTTATTCGATCAAGCCACCTCACACCACGTATTGTCCTCAAACATCTCGTTTCCAACACATCCACCCTCCTTCGCACAACCCCATCTATAGCCCACGTCTTGCAACCATATAACATTGTTGGAATCGCTATTCCTTCATACATACCCATTTTTGCTCGTATGCATATATACATGTGCATTAGCAATATATACTTACACAGACATGTGCACATATAGACATTATGTTCATACTTGCTTGCCATCATCCATTCCTGCCCCTACTTCACCACATGAAACTTCATTGCTACCACCTCCTGCTTCAGCGTGGAAGTGCCAGAAAACAGACCAAAAAAATTGCCACATTTTTTAGTCTTTAGTGGTTTAGTGTATAGCAACCCAATCCTGTATTCCTCGGTGCTTTCCCTATCAGTGGGACTGTACTTTTATCACTGCAGGTATAGTAAGTGAAGGCATTCGTGCTAGTGTACTGTTATTGTACATTAGCCCCATTAACTTCATACAAGGATTTTATTGCTGGTTTATTAAGCTATAACAATTTTGATGGCTAAATCTTAGGGAAGAAAAAGAATATTATATACAAATCTTTTGCATGTTGTAGAAGGGGCAAGAGACCTCCCTTCATGTGATATCTATACGAAAAGTTTTCCTTGAAGCTTTGGTTTGTGATGCTCCCTCACTGAGGTGGGAAAAGTTGATTAATCTCATTGGCTTAAGGGAACCCCCTCCTTTTTTTTATATGAAAATTTATCAATTTGATTTTGTTCGGTCAAGAAAAATGCCTCCATGGATGATGATTTCACAGAAAAGACTATCGCTCCCATGGGTGACTTCCCACTTAATGGCCAAGTGAATCAGGACTTTATGATCAAGGGTTCTGTTTAAGGAAGGCAAGTGTTTATGCCATAGTATTGGTTTTCATTACTTGTACTTATGCCATGGGATGTCACAGGACTGTTGTTGGTACTGTGATATTGTGATATGGGACCTATACACATGAATGTACAGTGATTAAATGATAAGACTGATGTCTTGAGTGAAAATTATTAGGACTGATGTCTTAAATGAAAATTATATTTTGCTTTGTCAGTCTCCCACATTAGCGAGGTAGTGCAAGGAAACTGAAGAAAGAATAGCCCAACCCACCCACATACACGTGTACATAATTCATACTGTCTGCCTTTATTCATTCCCATCGCCACCCCGCCACACATGAAATGACAACCCCCAGCATGTGCATGAGGTAGCGCTAGGAAAAGACAACAAAGGCCACATTTGTTCACACTCTCTAGCTGTCATATATAATGCACTGAAACCACAGCTCACTTTCCACATCTAGGCCCCACAGAACTTCCCATGGTTTACCTCAGACACTTCACACGACCTGGTTCAATCCATTGACAGCACGTCGACCCCGGTATACCACATCGTTCCAGTTCACTCCATTCCTTACACGCCTTTCACCCTCCTGCATGTTTAAGCCCTATCACTCAAAATCTTTTTCACCATCTTTCCACCTCCAGTTTGGTCTCCCACTTTTCCTTGTTCCCTCCACCTCTGACACAGCCTCTTGGTCAATCTTTCCTCACTCATTCTCTCCACATGACCAAACCATTTCAAAACACCCTCTTCTGATCTCTCAACCACTATCTATTACCACACATCTCTCTGACCCTATTATTACATACTTGATCAAACCACCTCACACCTCATATTGTCCTCAGACATCTCATTTCCAGCACATCCACCCTCCTCTGCACAACTCTATCTATAGCCCACGCCTTGCAACCATATAACATTTGGTAAATATGATAAATTATCTTTCCCTTTTGATCCAAACCCACTCTCTTTTATAGGTTCTCACCTAAAGAATGAACTAATACCATACACATATTCAGAAAACATACTCTTCTATTCAAAATGTTCATCTTGTACTGTATTTTCAATCTATTTTTCTATACATTTCTTTTAAGTAGTTTCTTAACTAATGCAAGAACTAATAATCATCTATATATTCAGCAAGAGTATAGAGAAAACCTTACCTTTACTATCCTGGAGTCCCGGAGAAATGTGGGTGCTACAGGTAAGCAATTAGCTGTCTATTATTTTCTGTATGTACTGTATATCATTTTCATTAAATAATGATTTGTCTCATTTGTACATTATTTATATTGTTTTCAAGAATTTTTGGCTTACAGTACCTAACTTCCTATTCACAAAGAAACCAAGGTGTCGATACAGCAAGATTTGATTCACCGATTTACCATGAACATTCTAGGCACCTATCATGCGCTATATCATGACCAAAATGAAATCATTTAAGGAAGTGTCCCAGTCAGATAAAGAAACAGGGCTGGAAGGGAAGCCAGTGGAAAAGACCATCCCTTGTTGAGAAGGAAGACCTCTGTCTGATAGGCACTGCTCTATCCTGATGCAGGTAGAAGATAGTACATTACAAGAAAATATGTCTAAATTATGATTAAAAGCTGGCATGCTAACCATAAAGGCTTACTCAACATCCAAGAGACAAAAAGAAAACATTGTAAAATAAATATCAAAAGATGCATAAAAATTTACAAATGCTCTAGATACATTTCAACAATAAAAGAAACATTTAGTCTCACCATTTGAATAGAATGGTCATCTTGTGTGCCACTGTAATTAAAGCGGATTCGATGACGAACCATGTCAGAAAAGTACTCTTTTGCCTCCTTTGAGGTTGACGTACCCAAACCTGTATAATAAAAAGAAAAAGAAATAAAGATTTAAGAACCCAAACAATTAAGGCAATGCATAAAACATTTGTATTTCTATGTTTATTCCATATCCCATCCCCTTTACACACAGGAGAGGAGAGAAACAGGAAGTGGTGATGGGGAGAAATATAATGTTGACTAAGAGATGGAATGGGTATTCTGAGAGAATGATGAAAGAGGGAGATGATCATGAGAAAAAGCTGTATATTCTAGATATCTTGTCTTTGAAATAAGAATGTCCTGTAAAATGTCATGGAGTAGCTCGAGAAGGTAAAAGTCTAGCATGTGATGAAGCCTAGCAAAGCAGGAGAAAACGGAACTGCAATTAAAGCTTTCAAGAAAAGAGGTAACAAAGGTTCGTGACTGATCTGTTAGCCTATTCCTTGTTTGTATGGTCTCAGCTTGAGGATTGGCAGAATACATGTATGATCCCCTAATTTACACAGGCAATGGTTTGAATTCTTCCCATACGGATGGTGGAGGGATTGAAACCTTCAAATTCTCCACTCACAATTATTTAGAACAAATCATCTCCCACCCTAAACAAATTCCTGACTGCTATGACCACTCTCCAAATATTCTGAATTTGTTTTTCACCTCATCTCTAGTCCATCCCAATGTTAGTACACAATTTCACCCCAAATTGGTTAATCTGATCACACTCTCATAAATGTATCTGTTCTTATGGCACCTGCCCCTCCAGCGGAACTTTTTAAGTGTCAATAATGGCATCTCAAAAGCTGACTGGAATAACTTACATAACTTCTGACATTCCTTGGGTAAATAATTGTCTCGTATGTGGTGATGCTTCTCTCTCCACCAAATGTACAGAAGAGATTATTCTTACAGGAATGGAAACATTTATCCCCTCTTCTTCCAAGACAACCTCTTCATCTAATCCATGGTTAAATTGTTTCTGTTCTGAGGCTATTCAGACAAGGGATCAGACATATCAGGCTTGGAAAAACTCTCCTTCCTCTGGCTACCAATCAGCTTTTATCACTGCCCGTAATCACTACAAGCACTTTATTCGTGAAGCAAAGCATCCCTTTATTCAAAGAAAGTGCGATAACCTCTCCTCATCTCATTGTCCATTGATCAAGCTTTCTGGTCTTTAGCTAAGGAAATCTCAACTTCTGCTGCTCTTACTTCACTTTCTCATTCTGGTGGTACTTTAGCTGTCTCTCCCGTTGACAAAGCAACTCTCTTTGGTTCCTGGTTCTCCTCTAACTCCACCTCAGAAGGCTCTAACATTCCTTCACTCCCTAATACTCACTTTCTCACTCTGGTGGTACTTTAGCTGTCTCTCCTGTTGACAAAGAAACTCTCTTTGGTTCCTGTTTCTCCTCTAACTCCACCTTAGATGACTCTAACATTCCTTCACTCCCTAATGCTCCTCTTACTAATCCCATGCCTCTTTCCATAAGCTCTTTTCAAACTGTCTGAAAAGAGCTTCTCTCCTGGACACAAGCAAAGCTTATGGTTCTGATAACATCCATCCCCATGCACTGAGAGTGTACCTCTGTGGCACACTCTTTCAGTGACCCTAAGGCATCAGGGTCTCATCTCTAAGTTTCCCTCTTTTGGCTTCCCTCCCTTACTTTGATCCTTCACATCTAGCATCCTCTCTGGCCAATCTATCTCTGTGCTTATTGATGGATCAGCCTCCCCCTTTTTTCCATCAACAGCAGTGTCTCTTAAGGTTCTGTCCTGTCTCCTACACTTTTTTTCTTTTTTCAATGATTTCCTCCCCTCCACAAATAATTCAGTGTAACAATTTTTGCTCCTGGGAAGTAACTGTTATTTCTTGATTGCTTATGTATTAAAATGAATGAAAAAGGCTAAAATTCCCTTCAAACTTTGCTTTTGTGACCAGGACAGAGATATTTTGAAATTTACCCATTTCCAATTGGACAACGAGTGAATGTGCACATCTTCATTCACACAAAGTTAGAAACACAATACATATGAATCTAAATTAAAAAAGATTTAGAAGCAAGTAGTTTTCTAAGATTTACAATTGGACTGTAATTCACTTTCACGAATCAGAACCCAAATATAATCTCCCATCATGTTCTACGTTCTTTGGTAACAGAGTTCAAAGCCCAGTATATTCACCCTGCACCTCCAAATTTGCTCCATCATCTCGAATTTACCAAGATGAGCATCAAGGATATGGACTTTCAAGGACACCCTGCAGTCCATTTTGCCATAGATTTTCACCCTAGTCTCAACTAGCTCCACATGGTTTTTGGTCTTGGGATTGTCCAGGAAGCCCCAAACCACTGCAGCAAAGCTTATGGTCCTAATGACATGCATCCATACTGAGAAAGAGTGCCTCTGAACTTGTACCCGTGCTTGCTCATCAGTTCCATTTCTCCTTTCCTAATGAGGTTCTTAGGGGAATTCCTTGCACTCAAGGATCTTCTTCATCTGTGGTTCGATGAAGACACCTTCTTTGACCTTTGCCTCAGACAGCTTCGGGAAGAAGTTTTGAAGGCACTTGAAGGCTGCAGACTCCTTATCTAGAGCATGACAAACTGTTTAAGGCCTAATCTTATGTGGAGTGGTGGCATCAACACCTTGTAGGGGTCCACCAGTGGCTCCCATTTGACATTGTTCGTCCCTACACAGAATTTGGTCCACTGTGGCCAGTCCCACCTGTGGCAGTGCACCACAGTGTCCCTGTCGTCCCAAAGGCGAAGATAGCAAGGAAACTTTGAAGTGCACCAAGTAAGCTAGTGGAAGAGACAGGTACTTGTTCCCATTATGGAACCACAGCTTTGAGGCTCTTAGACAAGCTGTCATCAAAGAGGCGCCACTCATTCAGGTTACAGACAATTCTGATTGCCTCAAACAGACTGGTTACATTGTGGCAGAAGCAGAGCCCATCTTGATGGGTGAAGGAGCTAGAAAAACCTAGGTGACACTTCCTATGATCTGCAATTTCCACACTTTCATCCAACAAGTTCCACTGCTTAAGCCTCGACGTTAAAAGCTCGGCACTGGACTTTGAGAGACCAAGATATTTGATCAAGTCATTGAGGTCTTTTAGATAGGGGTAGTATGGGTTTCTCTCCTCAGCTGTTACTCTGAAACTGTAATCTGGATCTACAATGTCTCCCTCCCCTCTGACTACTGTTTATGTTCATGGAAACTTCTAGAAAGTTTTATATCAGCTACTTAGCAATGAATCCATCTGGAATGCTCCAAGAAATAGGTAAATTTCAAAACATCACTGTCCTGGTCTCAAAAGCAAAGTTTCATTGGAATAACAGCCATTTTCTGTACTTTTTAGTAATAATCATTAAGAAAATACCACTTATTACCCAGAAACAAAAAGAAATTGTAAAAATTGCTCCTTCGCTCATTCCATCTGCATCCCTTCTTGACACAGCTTCCTCATATGTCAGTGGGGTAGACAAAATCTTGTTTAGTTTAATGCCTCTAAGACCCAATTTCTACCCACTCTCTATCGAACACTCCTCACAACTCTCATCTCTCCGACAGTTCTGTGATTCTACCTCTTGAATCTATGAACATACTTGATATTACTGTAACACCCACTCTTTCTTGGAAGCACCACATTACAGGAATAGCAAAGTCTGCCTCTAAGAAAGTGGGTGTTGTGTTTAGAAGCTGACACATCACTTCTGAACAGCTGCTCCATTTACACAAAGGATTGGTCCATCCTTGTGTTGAGTACTGCTCTCTCATCTGGGGTGGTCCTAGCTCTGTATCCTTATTTGACAGACTTGCGTGGAAAGCAGTCAAACTTATAAACTGTCCCAGGCTAACTTTCAAACATGACCCTCTTGCCCTATGTTGTGATGTTGGTTCACTTTTCCTCTTCTGTAGGTATCACTTTGGTTTTTGCTCCCAAGAGCTGGCTGCTTGCATGCCCACACCACAAGCTAAACGACACAATACTCAGCAAGCTGCAGCATCACATGATTACTGTGTGGCCATCGGCAACTCAAGGGTGGGCCATTTTGATAACTGCTTCTTTCCCTACACGTCGAA
>JAUUDZ010245671.1:6750-17152 GCA_032361705.1 Panulirus versicolor | reverse complement strand
TATATATGTATATAGCTCCCTATCCACAACTAGGCCCCACAGACACAACCCCATCCCATATATAAATACAAATATATGTATATAGCTCCCTATCCACAACCAGGCCCCATAGACCTTTCCAAATATCTCAATGCCCTTAAAAGATGCACACAGTAAATTGGGATTTGATGGACAAACCACATAAAAAGTGAAAGTGATGTGTCTGGAATAGACTTAATGCATTTATAATTACTCAAGGAGCAAGCACCACCAAAGAATGTCTGTTTCACACTTTTATAAATTTTTTCTATCTGAACCAAATAAACTTAGGTTATTCTCAAAAATATTAACTGTATTTGTAAAAGAGGTTAAACAATTAACAGAATATTAAAAAGTCTTAAAAATTCTACATGCATCTCAACTTACACTGCTTACTATTGGATACTTTTAAAAATATGTAAATACCATATAATCTAAACCAGCCAAAAAGAATTCTGTTTCTCTTAAAACACATATGACACCTGAAATTTCCCAAAACTCATAGCTTAATTGCTTTACAAATATAACAAGATATATCATCCATGCATATGTGATGAAAAAATTTTCATAAATAAACCAAATCCTTAATGAAATTCGTGGGATATGATTTGGAATATTTGGACAGGCATCTATAAAAGTGTCAGTTCTGAATTTTATATTACTGCCTGAAAAAAGTAAAAAATCAGCATACTGAATTAGATTTACAATCAGCATAAGGGAATTTACATTATTGTATAACACATTTTTGGATATACTATCATGGATACAAAGAAATAGATCATTAAGTACTACTGAAGATGCTTTGACCCTTGAAATTACACTATCTGATGGAAGACGGCAAACTCAAGAAATGTTTTGTTCAATATTTCAACTTTCTTGTCACAGCTGGTTCATTAAACCATAATATATAACATTTTAGAAGAGCCATTTCTTTTTCTTCTTCTTCTTCTTCATCTCTAATGTTTCAGTTTCATCTATATCCTTGTCTGCATCAGCCTTTGCTCCCTTTTTATCTTTCTTTTCCTTTTTCTTTTTTTTCTTGGGTAACTTCAATGCCTTCTTCCTTTTGGGGGTCTCATGTAAACTACTACCATTCTCAACTCCATCTATATGTTTTTCTGAAATTGAAATATAACAATTCTTTAAACCAAAATTCAGAGTTAGATTTGAATAATCTAGCCACTATCTATTTCATCTATTTCTTTAGAATCACTGTCTATGGCTAATGAAATAAAATTCTATCCAGACTTCTATCATCAAGAATTGCAGTTCCAGTTAGAGGAAGTGGGTCACATGCATATAAGCATGAACCCATAGTGGGAACTTATTTTGGTGAAGTGGGTCTATTCCAAACCTGAATATTGGTAAAAAGGTAAAGTTACCCATTCCCCTGGGGTAAATTAGTTACTCAGACACTTTGCCACAAAAACCCTATATGTTTGTCCTACAGCAAATCAGCTGCCCTATATGAAATTAGTATAAAAATTATATCCATCATCTACAGTATATTATGCATGCAGTACCTTCCAATTTTTTTTTTTTCTCAATTCAAACATGAACTTTAAAACTTAAAAAAGAATGAGATACTCCATACTTTAGTTATCCAAGCAGGTAGGGGATTGGGGAGAGAGAATACTGGCCATGTATTCCTGAATATCACAGAAGGAGGCTAAGGAGGGGGATAGTGGGGGGCTGGAAATCCTCCTCTAATGAATTACTTTCCCCCAAAAAAAAGAACAGAAAAAGAGCCAAATAAGGCTGAAGCAGGGGATAGCGAAGCTGTTTCCTGTAGGTCAAGGTAGCACCAGGGATGGATGAAGTCAAACAAGTATGAATATGTACATGTGTATATATGTATATGTCTGTGCATGTGTATGTATTTGTTGATATATATATATATATATATATATATATATGTATGTATATGTGTGTGTATGGGCATTTATGTATATATATGCGTATATGAGTGGATGGGCTATTCTTTTGTCTGTTTCCCGGTGCTACCTCACTGATGCAAGAAACAACCATTAAGTATAATAATAAATAATCATAAAAAAAATCAAAATCAGCAAGAAACCAAATTCTAAAATAGGATACAAGAATAATGATTATTTAATGCTAACTAATTTCTGTGGATATATAAAGTAAGATACAGAATGCCACAGTCTGAATAATGACCAGTGTTACAGAAGGATGTGTGAAATCTATAATGAGGGAATAAGTATATAGGTACCAATGTGAGGACGATAGACAGATGAAGAACATATAATCAGAGGGAAGGATTTAAAGGAAATGACTGTTGAATCTATTTATCTACCTATACCTCTTATGCATCCAGGAACTCCCATCAAAGGGATAATCATGTCAAAATAGTCTCCACTTATCCCTGTCCTTACATACCTTTCTCACATACACCATTCCACACATTCTTCCACCCAAGTCACAGGTGGTCTTCCTCTCACACCAACCCCTTTTATCAGACTAACATACACTCTCCTTGTAAACTCCCCATTTTGCATGCTTTCCACAAGCCCAAACCACCTTAAAGTATTACATTTCACACACTGTGCCACTCCAAATGCATTCCCTTTGTATTTCCTGCAATATCAAATCTCTCATACACAACATATCTTTCTTCATTCCATCTACTTATACAACATGCTCCATTCATACAGCTCCTTTCCACAGCCTGGATTCCGGATTCTCATTCCATGACCATGTTTTGGCTGCAGAGGTCAGGGTCAGGAGGACTATGTTGGCCCTTAATCCTTTCTTCACTCCCATACTTACACCTTTACCCTTCATTATCATTTATTACCCTCTAAGTTTATCTTTATGAAAGTAGACTAGTAAACATCCTGAAATAAATACCAGTCTGCTAACAGTGTGGTTTGTAAAACTAGAAAACATTGGGGAAGCAAATCTGTGGCAATTTATAGAGGCAAAACTACCTAAAAGTCAGAAAGCAAGGGTTCAAGGAAAACAGATTGTGCATAACAAACCTAAATGTTTCAACTGCGTATTATCAGTTGAATGGCTGCCTAAATCCAATGGACCATTATTCATTTATATATCCATTATCATTTATAAAGTCATATGACAATGAATAAAGGGTGGGTGGATTGTATGTTCTCAATTTGCCAGATGTGTGATACCATCACACACAAAAGGCTGGTAGGGAAACTGGAACTTAAGACAGGCATACAAAGAAAATTTCTTTACTGGACTGAAAATTATCTCTAAAAGAAGAGAGGACACTTATCAAAGATACCACTTCTAACTGAGTCAGAATAACCAGTGGTGTACCGCAGTACTCAGTTATGGGGCCAATATCATTCCTGATCAATGTAAATGTTTTGCAGTAATTATCAAAGACCCATGCTATGTACATAAATCAATCTCCTCCTTTTCTGATTCTTTCTTATTTATCTAGCCTTTACTTATGTTTAATTCAATGGTCTCATGGAGGGATTCTGCATATGATTGGAACCCTTAACATAAGAAAAAGAAACAAGACTAGATTCATAAATGAATATCTTGATATATAAAGATAAAAGCCAGGAGAGAAATGGGGAGTGAAACAGACTGAAATAACCTACTAGGAGTCTCTGAGATGCTAAACTTGAAAGTTGATGAAGTTCAATGTGGGGAAAAAAAAAATCATGAAGATAGGACAGTGAAAGGCGTTGTAGCTATGACCATAATCTTGAGGCAAATTACATGAGTCTTTGTGTGAAAGATACTGGGAGGTAACATGGTACCCGCTACTAGTCACCAGAACTTCAAATGTGGAAATTTGTTGGGTAGGCTAATTATCAGTTGGCTAATGCAAAAACTGCATTTAACATCATGGATAAACAAAAGTTCAATTATAATTAAACATGCTCCTCAAGTCTGGACATCCTAACTGAAAAAACATATAGACCTAATAGAAAATGTCCAATAAAGAAAAATATAAATCATATATGAAATGATAGATCTTAAATATACAAAGATGTTACTGACTAAAAGTTTGTCCACACAAAAAGAAAGACGAAAGGGGCAGGATATGATTATAACTTTTAACTTTCAGGGTGAAACCAACAAAATATCACAAAATGAACAGGCCTTTGAAACTAGCAAGAAAAATATCAGCAAGACTTCATAGTGGGAAACAAGTTGGACAAGATGTGAAGTACTTATACATTAACATAGTAGCAGAAGAATGGAAAAACTAAAAGATGAGACTATGAATGAATTAAAATAAATAAAAAAATTGTCTAATACAAATGAAAGTTTAGGAGATGGAGCTCTAAAAGAGAAAGCTCCCTCCCCATACCCCATACAAGTATATTATTCTTTAAACCATGCACACAAGCATATATCCAAAAGGTGCTTATATCTGAGAGTAAACAAAAGGTTAAGACACAGGATACATATAAGGCAAAGATATAGGACATGAATGCAAAACTATCCCCATAACACATAAACAAAAACAGTAATTGCACTGTGATATAAGAATCTTTCTTTCCCATATTTGAGTCCTGTACAGAGTAAACAATTTAAAACTTACCCGTTTGTTCATCCTCCCACTTGGGGGTTAGTCAATAAACAGATACCTGGCATAAATCTGAGTTATCATTCCCTATGTATAAGTACATGCTTAAGGGAAGAGACAACATGAATATAAAGCTTTCTCCATGTAATACATATTGACTCATCACTCACACTAACACAATTATAGGCACACAGAAATACACGTAAGCATTTCCACACAAGCATAAAATCATCAAGCAATCAAACATGGTACTGGATGTCTATCCATCCCAAAGTTTTTTCCATTACAATGGAAAAAGTTGTTCAAAGCTAACTTTGCTGAGACAAACTTGATAAGCTTACTTAAATATATATCATACCATGATATTTTTTAAAGACAGTTTTCATTTTTTTCATACTTTGTTTCCATATGATAATATCCTTACGATTAACAGTAACACAAGAGCACACCATGGCTATCTGAGGCATGGCATAACTCATTCCACTGCTCAACTTGACCTCCCTTCCTAGGTCACATCAGTGAGCAGCAAACTCTTCCCACTCACCCATCCTAGTCTAAAATGAGAGACTCTGGCCACATCAGAGAGCAGCCAAGCTCTTCCCATACACCCATCCTAGTCAGAAATGAGAAAGATTCTAGCATGCTTATAATTCCTTACTGCCTTTCTACCCTTGCATCAACTGTTCATTATCCTTACTTATTTCCAAGTTACAGATGTAGCTGTGGGTGCTGGATGCATGCCTTGCATCTTGGTGCTTCCCTGCTGTGCATTTTGAGATATCAAAAAGAATATCTACTTTTCACATTCAAAGCAGGATGGTGCAAGAAGTCTTCCCTTTCTATACATTATGAAAACTATCAACAAGGTGGCAGACATTGCATGCCACTATATGGATAATAAATTTTCTTTTAAAGAATGAGGGCTTCCTCAGAAAGTATAAAAAAAGACGAAATGGAAAACTGAAGTACAGGGAATAACAGATCAAAAATATTTCACAGTCTCTGAAATCTGGTGTAGCCAAAGAAACATCAACTGGAGAAAGGATAATCTACTTCCCCTACAGGAGTTTCCACAGTCAATTTAGGCCAACTATTGTTACAGTTTAACATTTTAGGATTCATATACATACAGGCACATATAAATCAAGTCATGGAATTCACAAAAAGGCTTAGTCTGATAATGAATTTTGCAAGACTGAGCAGGTTCTGGTTAAGCGAACAAGTTTTGGTGGCATGACATCACAGCTAACTAGTTGCATTGGGTGTTTAAAACCCGGTCAATGATTATGGCATAGTTTTTAAGCACATCCTTTGGACTCAGGACACAGGAAATTTACATTTTTGCATGCAATATGCATGACTGGCAGAAGAGGTTTTGGGTTCTCTCTCACCAAGGGTAACCCAATGGTTCATGAGAAAACTACTCTAAAGTAAGGCCAGGGAAGGGAGTTTGCTTAAAGAACCTAATTTTGATAGTACAGATATAATTAGTAACTGTTAACATCTAGAGCATTTAGTCATCATCACCACTTCTGCTGCCAATTCTAAAACCAACTGTACAAACACTTTTGCTACTACCATTATCATCCCTGTTACCTTCATTACCACCACCATCCCTGCTACCATCTTTGCCAACAGCACCACCACCAACAATGCTTTCACCTCACCACTTCCTCTTCCACTATTTCTGTCATCCCTTCTCTCACCAACTCTAACACCACCTGCACTATAACCTCAGCCACCCACTCCATCATCTCTCTCCAACTGGCCACAAGAATGGTTAGAAGTATATCAAAGCTTCACACAACAAAGTTCTCAGGTACCTTACAGTTTTCAGCTTTTCTTTCCATCTGTCCATTTACAATTGAAAGTCAGCAAGAATACTGCAAAACCCATTATCCAATCTCATCAAAATACGGTATGAAGATAGAGTACAAACTCACTAATTTGTCATTTTGGGGCTCTATCTTAGTTGAAATATTAAAAAATACAAATTACTGAACACGAATGTACTTCAAAATTTGGAAATTTTCATAATTTGTGTTCACTAATTCATAAAAAATTCGTGATCATCAAAAACTTGACATCTATAAACCATTCAAGAGAAAAATATTCAATTTGTACGAATCACCATGATACAGATTGAAGTCATGGCTCGTGATGCGAAGAGGACCAGATCAGGCCCAGACAAGACTTGCATCCAAATATTGCTGCACTCATAAATATCAATTTCTTAGTTCTTTCTGCTTCACCCACATATGGAATACTTGCATTCTGTTCACAAGTATACAATCTCTCGTCATACACAATACTTGACAAAACTAAACTTACACAGCTCATTCTTTGTAACTCTACATTTCCCTGCGGTGAGCACTATGTGATAGGCCTGCCTTTTAGGAAAATGGCAGGACCAATAGACATATGTTGTTGGTACAAATGTTTAGAAAGGACCATTAGGTAACAGTAGGTAGCAGCCTCCGCAAACACTGTGCTAGAGTTGCCCTCTGCCAGTGGCCTGTTATGGGTGAGGCACTAAAGCCTAAGAAGTGGCACTGAAGTTCACTAGTTATGAAGACTATTGCTGTGGATATCCCTTTAAGAGAGTTCCAGGTGGGAACAGGTGTCAGCGATATAAACAGATAGCATTAAATCCACAAAATGAGAGATGTGTACACAGTGAAGTACAATCAGCAACTAATACTCTGGGTATTGATGCAGCTTGAGTCAAGCGAGCAAGAAGGTGATACATCTAACATGCTACCATAGGAGCAAGTCACCAAGAGGTATACTGCAGGGATGATGAAGTTAAGGCTACAATTTGGATTTATTTTTATCCACTCATGGAAATTCTGTTCACTAATTTATCACTAAGTGTAGTGCCTAGCTCTACAAGATGCTGTTATCCTGTGGGTCACCAAATTTGTTCCACAATTCATTATATTCTTCCCACTGCCATGAAACTTTATTCAGTACTTTGATAAAAGCAAAACAATGATTTACTAATTAGCGAGGTTGCACTGTACACTGGAGGGAAACAAAGTGGTACTGATTTTGGGGGTCAAGAAGGCCAATGGTCAAAGACCACGGTCATTGCCACATCTCAAGCTAATGATGGAGATGAGTGTTTCCAAAAATTTTTTGAAGTTCACCATGGAGAATTTCACAAGCACTAAGCATAACCATAACCCCTTACAATATAAAAGCTCCCCACTGATCCTAATATTGAAAATAACGGTACTGATTATAACAACATTCTGCTATGCAGAATAGTCCAAGCCAACTCGGATAAATGATATCTCACAGTACAACTAAAATAATTATCATTCAAAACTCTTACCATATCTTCCTTCATTTCAAAACTGAAATGAAAGAACTTCTAAACAAATATAGTTATTGAACATGCATTTATAATCAACATTCTGTTACAGCACAACCCACACTTTCCAGCATCTGTAAATTCTGTACTAACTTCAGAAAACTATATTCTTCATGATTCCTCGCCTCTACTCTATTCCAAGACTTCATTTTCTCAGTCACGCTTCATGTTATAAGTTGTTTCACTACATCCTCAGTGAAAAATATCCAAACGTAATAACACATGGTTCAGGTTAACCTAATGACTGTGGCTACACTAGATATTTAGTGTGCCCTCAGTCGAGGCAATTTTCAATAAATCTAAAAGGTTCTATGAATTTTCTATCTAGCCATTCAAAAGAACTTTTCTCTGGGAAAAAAAGAAAAAAGTGTGTGTGCATGTGTGTGTGTATAAGAGAGATGTAGGCCAAGTGAAGATTTTTCTGAGGCTCAATCATCTGTTCCTGAAGCTACCTTGCTAATGCGGGATATGGCAAATATGTATAAAAAATATACATATATCAATACAATAATATGCTACTTACATGCATGGTGGGATTATCAAATAATTTAATGCTCACACTGCCGAGTGAATTATGTGTAATATGCATATATAGATCTTGTTATGCAGTCATAATTCCCAATAATTTGTCTTCCATCATTCATGGATATCTATATACAACATTGAAGGAAATTTCTAACATTCTCTATATACATTTTCTTTGCTGCCTAGGCAGTGCAAAAATTATGTACCATCTCCCCTGACATTCTGATGTCTAATGACCAGGTGAGTTGAAAAACATAGCTTAAGGATGTAGAAACATTGTGTGTTGCCAGAAGTTGCTTCCTGACTCACTGCTGTTTACCTTGCCTGTACAGCATACTTACAATCAATAGCCAGGGGCATCCTATGTTGTACACAGCACAATGGCAATCAATGAGTTTATTTTTCATTCTTCCATTTACCCTATTTTCTATTCACCTGAGATGACCATGACTAGGAAAAGATTTTCCTGTGCTATGCCATTCACATTAAAAAAAGTCCAATCCCTTTATGTGGTCCCCTCAAAAAAATTATGATCAAAAACACCATATACTCAACTAATCTATACATTCAATTTGTATTAACTCTATTCTCATTTAAGTGTTGTCAGTCAAGTACCCACAAGTATGCTCCTTGGAAGTAACTGTATTAGAGAGAACTGGAGTCCCCAGTCCAAGAAACTGGCTAGTTCAGGAATACCTAATTCCCACAATTAGATTGTTACTCAATCCTTTACATGAAAATGACCAAATGCTTTTATTGCATCATAACAGACATATCAAACTTTCTCTTTCCTATCATTCCACAAATACTTGGAATTTACCAGTGGCTCCTTATGTAGGTTTGTATTTTTTGTCACACCATAAACTTTTACTTCTTACATTCAGTAAACTATCTAGTTTTCTTCATATTTTCTCAAGGTTTTCAGCCTTAATAAAATCAAAACATCTGATTCTGTTCTCAATTAAACTAAAAACATAACTAAATCCAAACCACCATTGTTCTAATTTACATTTTGCACACCATCTTTCATCAGTCACAATATAAAATTCCTGGATGTTTCTCATGAAATTTGTAGTGCAGGAACTCTTAATAGCAACAGAGCTCAATGTACAGTATTTGTATTTTGTCTGAAAATCATAACATTTTTATCCAAGTAACACACACAACTATTCAAATTGAAGTCAAATACACCTTTTATGTGCTACTGGACAGAAATCAGAGTGGAAAGGAGAGAAGAATGCCCATCAACTACAGAAAAACTTCCCAAGAATAACTTACTAATTTCTAGCTGAACTATGCTGATTATTCCCTCTTACCTATTATGATCAGGGCCAATGGCAGTGAACTTGTAATCAGCTGTAATCTTGCTTATCTGAAGAAAAGTGTGTAGACGTGATTTTGCATTCTCAATTGTCCAGTTGCCATGGATGTTGGCAGTAAGATCAACATCTTCAGCCTGAAGATAATCATTTAGCTTAAAACATCTAATGTGGAGTGATTGTACAAAAAGCAAACATATCTATAAATAAAAAACTGCATTATCACTAGCACACAGAACCACAACACCTATAGTCTATCGAAGTTAATCAAAACAGCAGGCTTTGAAATCATTACAGTATGGAATACAGGTCGTTTCAAAAGTCTGTTATACTCAGGACCAAACAATGTTT
This sequence comes from Panulirus versicolor, assembly GCA_032361705.1. Lineage (NCBI taxonomy): Eukaryota > Metazoa > Arthropoda > Malacostraca > Decapoda > Palinuridae > Panulirus > Panulirus versicolor. Next base: position 7,026 of record JAUUDZ010245671.1, on the reverse strand, counting down.
GGAATTTGGATTTTCTTTCAAATAACTAAACCTTACATCTTCCATAGCCTTTCGTTCTTTAACTCGTTCCATATACGTCATCTTTCGACCTCCCCTTTGTACAGGATGATAAACATTGCCTTCATCTCGGAGACCTGGGACAGGAGGCAATGGTGCAGACATCAGAAATTCCAACATGCCCATTGGACCATCACTCTTATCACCATCATCAGTGTCAGGGTCCTGGCAAAATAAAATTCTATTCAAAAAACTCTGGAATACATTACCAATAATTTC
>JAUUDZ010245559.1:0-29640 GCA_032361705.1 Panulirus versicolor | reverse complement strand
TTTGCTTTCTTTCACACTTGATAATCATTTTCTGTGCTAGCAAGGTACTGCCAAGAACAGACGAAGAAAGGCCACATCTCACATCTATCCTCAAGCTGTCAGGCGTAATGCAATAAAACCACAGCTCCCTATTTACATCTAGCCCAATGAAAGCATATCATCCCCTGTAAACTACAGTGATCCAATTCATTCTATGCCATGTATGCCTCTAAACATCATGAATGTAAAGTCAAAGTCAATGATACTTCTGAGTCTTTTACACTACATCCTACCATCTCCCTGGACTACTCCCTATCCCTTTTGCTCCCTACACTTTTGACAAACAGATTCCTCTTGATAAGTATTTCTTTGGTCACCCTCCCCATGTGTCCAAACCAATTCAGTCCTCTAGTCAGTTCTCTCAAAAAAGCACATTCAATGACACTTCTTCAAAATACTTAGATGTCTATTAATGCAAAATCACTGGCTCCACAGTAAACTGACCTTAAACAGGGCTCCAGCTTTCTTAGTAAAAAGAACTGAAGTACGACGATTGACACCAGATGGTGAGCTGGGTACAGATGGTGGTTCCTCTTCAGGGCCATCTTCACTGCTCTCCTTTGTGGGAGTTGCTGATTCTACCGATTCACTCTCCACTGTTGACAAGAAATCACACATACATTTTTTTCCATTCTTGTTTGTCTTTTCCCCCATTAGCATGGTAGTCCCAGGAATAGAAGAAAGGCTGCATTTACTAACATTAATCTTGAGCAACAAGAATATTAACTTTCAATAAATATCAAAATTATCAACAGAAGGGTAAAATGCAAACATGACTGGTGTGTGCAAAAGTCCGTAATGTCTATATTGATTTGGACAATATGAGGAGGGAATTTTACACTTGAGAGGCCTATATCTTTAATTTTGTTTTCTATTACTCTACTTTTTTAATTACTGTACACTGTCTGCAATCAAAGGTTCATCAAATAGCTTATTCCATTCACCCTTAACTATCATACTGGAAATGTGCTTTTCTAACATTTTCTGCTAATTCTTTTAATGACCTTGGGTTGCTTTTTGCATCTTCACAAAAACTGCTGACACTGTCAAAATGATTTCTAAACCTGAAGGTTGTAGTCAAGTCATCTCTTATTCTTTTCTCTTCCAAGGCAGTCAAATTCATTGCCTCAAATCTCTTCTTGTAATTCATCTTTCTTATCTTAAGTATATGAAAATCACAAATCCAGAATGCTTGGGAGTTCCATGGAGGGTGTTCCTGGGGCAATGTACATGATTTGTTTCATTTTCCATACTGTACTTGTTTACTGTTTCCTGTATTAGTGAAGAAGCCGAAGCAAGAGGTGAAGAATGGGTTATTTGCTCACATCCACCCTCTACCCATGATGTATAGTGGACCAAAATCAGAGGAGTCCTGTATTCTCCGACAAACCCTGCATACCTGTCTCATTTCCCTTAACTGTTTCAAATGTTCTATTTCAGCCCATTAACAGCACGTAACCTATTTCACTCCCATCTATTCTCCAGTTGTCATATGTAATGCACCGAAACTACTGATCCCTATCTAAAACAAAGGCCCACACACCTTTCTGTGGTTTCCCCCAGTTGCTTCATATGCCTTGATTTAGTTCACTGACAACATGTCAACTCTTGTAGACGACATCACTCCAATTCACTGTATCCCATGCACACCTTTCACCCTCCTGCATGTTAAGGCCCCAAGCACTTAAAATCTTTTTCATTCCATCCTTACTTCTCGATAGTGATCACCCCGTTCTCCTTGTCCCCTTCAGTTCCGACTCATAAATCCACGCTGTCAACCTCTCCTCACTCATTCTCTCCGTCTGTCCAAACCTCTTCAGCTCTCTTAGCCACACTCTATTACCACAACTCTCTATTACCCTATCATTACTTATTTGATCCCTCCTCACACCAAAAATTGTACTAAAACATTTCATATCTAGCACATCCACCCTTCTACGTAGTACATAGCCCATTCCCTAAATCTATACAACACTACTGTATACCATACCTTTGAACAACCTACTTTTCGCCCTTCAAGATTACAAACTTTCTTTCCAAACATTCCTCATTGCTCCTTGAACATTCATCCACTCGGCCATCTTATGACACCTTCACTTCGATGATTCCGCTTGCTGCCGTGTCCTCCCAGGTATCAAAACACTTTACTGTCTCCAACTGCCACAAGTGTCATATCATCAGTAAACAACAGCTGACTCATTTCCCAGACCCCATCACCCTCTGCAGACCGCATAACTCCCTCTTTCTCGCTGATCCTTGTATTTACCTTCCTCAAAACACATCCCTGCCACAAACTCATCTTCACCTGGAACACTCACCCTCCTCTTTACCTACTCACACACACCATTTACTATCTTGATGAAAACTCCCTACTGCAACAAATAGCTTTTCTCCCACACCATATATTCGTTACACCACTCACAATGCATCTCTATCAGCCCTATCATGTGCTTTCTCTAGATCCATGCATACCACATACTTACAATGTTGTTTAAGTACTCACAAACATTCTTCAACGCAAAGGCTTAGCCACACATCCTCTCCCACTCCTGAAACCACTCTGTTCCTCTTAAATCTGATGCTCTCCTATCAATCAATATGTAATCCAGCTATGCCTTCTTGCCATCTTTTCTACTCCTCTCATTTCAAACCAAGATGTTCCCAGTCATCAGTCCTTTTTCAGCAGACAACTCAATGAGCTGTTCACCATTTCTGTTCATCTTACTGAAAACCCTATGCCCCCTTATTATACCCTTAACTGCTACATTGCTCACATTCGTATTTAAATCACCCATCATTAATACCCGGTTTCTTGCATCAAAACTGCTGACACTCAGCCGGCTGATCCCGGAGTACTTGGCTCTCTTCATCGTCCTTCTCGTGGCCAGGCGCATAAGCACTACTAATCATCTACCTTTACTACTTATAACATCGGGAAACTCCCAAGGGTGGATGAATAGCTGAACTGCGTGTAAACGGACTGCCACAACCAGGATTCGAAACTATGCGCTCGACCCTGAGCGGCTTGTGAATAAGTCACAATTTAGAATGCCAACCACTTTAACAAGGAGTTCCGTTACAGGTATTATGCTCCCTGACCGATATACATATCTCAGTATCTGTGTGTACTAAGCGCTCCTCTGCTCTTCAAGGCAGTCTCCATATGTAACTTATAATCTTTCTACAACAGAAAATTCAAGAGACCAACAAAAAATTCTGGTCAGGACCTGGATTTATCATAAGACCAATGTGTCAGAGCTGCATATCACCTAACCGTCAGAATATCTGTCCGTTGCACCTCTCCCAACTTACACCGTTGCAACCCCACTCTACACACCGGACACTTACCACACTTCCACATTTTCGTTCTGTTATCTCAGGAAACAATATTGCATATCTAGCTCAGATATACGTCCAGGCACAAATACACGTACATAGATCAAGTATTTACAATACAAACACATATATACATACCCGAGTACATATAAGTGCAGGTATACCTGGTCTCGTTTGTGTACCTACATATACATATAAGGTCAAGAGAGGTCAAATGACCGTAAACTTCTACTGTACTAAACAAACAACAATAATTACACACATCCTGTTTCTTTATGTTTAGAATCCCTTGCCATATGCACATATAGGTAGGTAATCAAATACAGGTACACATATTCATACATAAACACTGACTCAAGCGGGAAGGTGCTTGTAACGGTGATTGTGTTGCGCAGGACCCCGAGCCGGCGGGACCCTGGGAGGGGGACCTGGACGCTTCCCGACTCCCTCCACCTTGTGATCAGTTCGTGGTTGGCGGCCGAGAGGACTGCCTTTACCTCAACGTGTACACACCCAAGGTACGGGCTATGGCTATGTCTGGCACTGTACATATAAAACATGTTTGGTAATTCTTATGACCGCTCTTCTACCTGCGGTGATAGACCTCCAGAACATAATAGAATGGTCAAGCCAAATGGGTTTGATGTTTTCATAACTATTATCTCTGCACTAAAATCAGATTCAGTATACCGCGAACTGTGTTCATATAAGTGCCTAGTGGATGTAACAACCATCTCACATCCGAACGTCAGCAGTATGAGTGCAATGTTGCGCCAGCCAGTAGAGTGAGTCTGCCAGTAAATTGTAATTGATCAGAAGAGTGAGTCAGCCAGTAAATTGTAACTGATCAGTAAAGTATGAATCAACCAGAAGAGCATGAATCAGTCGGTAAAGTGAGTCAGTCGGTAGAGTGTAATCGGCTAACAGAGTGAATCAGCCAGTAGAGTGTCAACCACAAGAGTGAATCGGCCAATAGAGTGTAATCAGCCAATAGAATGTGAGTCAGCCCATATAGTGTGTTTAGCACCACAGTCACTGCGTTCACCCCAACAGGATGCTCTTGTGGTCGACTATCCATATCCTGTGATGGTGTACATCCACGGCGGTGGATACTACATGGGATCCTCCCTCACCAACCACGGCTTTCAGACAATGGTGGCCAAGGACGTTATTGTGGTCATGCTGCAGTACCGCCTGGGGGTCCTCGGTCAGTGACACGCTACAGTATCACCCGGAGTCCCTCGGTCATTTACACACTTGCTACAGTTCCACCTGGAGTCCCTCGGTCATTGACATACTTGGTACAGTACCACTCGGAGTCCCTCGGCCATTGACACATAATCCCAACCCGGAGTCCTTCGGTTATTGACACACTCGCTACAGTACCACCTGGAGTCCCCCGGTCATTGACATACTTGCTAGAGTACTACATGGAGTCCCTCGGTCAGTCACGCACTCGCTACAGTAGCTCCTGGGGTCTTCAGTCAGTGAAATACTTGTTACAGTACCGACTGGGGTAGTCGGCCACTGACACAGTACTAGGGACGCACTTGTCATTACGGTTACAATTCATCACAAATTATTGCTTTTTGAAGTATTTGGTCGGACGTCGTAAATAGTATTCTGGTAAATTATATCAAATTATGGATATAACATGATTTGTCTTTTTCGTTGTTTGAGGTATCAACGATCTTTTGTGAAAGCCGTAATCAGTTTCCATTTTTTTTTATAATCATAGTAGATAGATATACTTAATCTAGAAGTCGAAGTGTCTTTCCATCTCAACCAATACATCGAGCTTTCCGTGATTAAGAATTATGACGAGTGTATAATAAGCCCAGACATAATTTAAGGGCAAATATACCGTAAACTTCGTCAATGCTAATCGCTTGATCATTAATGACGTTTTAAGTTTTGTGTTTTAACAATCAGGATTTTTTTTTTTTTTTTTTATAAACGTATAGGGTTAGGCTACATTTTTTTTTCCACCGAAAAATATCCCGATCGCACTATTCTCCTTACTCATTGTTGCCGTGTAAAACGTAAAGAATAATTTCCCGTCTTTTTCAAGTGAAAGATTTTGGTACTCTGACCATACATCTTACCCATGTGATGGATTCAAGTTACCACACGAAATGATGTCCTGTTGGGAAAAATAGCATAAAGTATGGATACTATATTTAAGTAGACTGAATGTAAATGAAAAATTTGCAGTATCTGCAGAATTACCCACATCATCCAGCAAGTTTAGTGGAAGCAAGCGAAAATACCATAAACAACTAGCCAGAACTTTATTGATATTAATATTTTGAACAAAATGTTTCCTGATCTCATCAAGATTCAGGTGTCAACTTAATTTTCACACTTTGCACATAGATACATTCGACGAAGGTGCTTCCCATGCCGAACTTTTGAGTTAGCAATCATTCACTGGCCACAACGAATGAAGATGACATACCAACATTTTGGACTTTATCCCTGAGCTCACACGGACATGAGTAGGCTCACGAAATGTGACAATATCAGAACCCTTTGTATATCACATATGGTCGGTCCTTCGAGAATTTTGCCTATTCTTTTGACATTTTCACATATCCTAGAAAAATTTGGATCCTCTTTGGACTAAAGTTGCAGTAGGGCTGCGTAATAATCACTGACGACATTTCTTTAACATAAATATCAATATAATCTTTTAACGTATATCGGAATTTTGTCATAAAGTAACCTGATAATGACAATGATAATAATAATAACAATAAAATTGAATTAAGTTATTCTCTTACATGTTTGTTCTGGCGTGAGGCTGAACTCAGCAGGATATTTAGCGGCGTCGTTGGTAGACAGTGCTTCACACGCAACTAAGCCTCTAACCTTGTATGGTGATGGAATGAGCAGCTTTGCTGGCAGATGAATAAACTCAGCACTCTGATTCTTGGCATAGTTTTCGAGATTTCGTTACTTACTAAACGGAATTAAGTGGTAAGAGGACGTAAAGTAAGACTATCTAATCGTGAACACTCCCTCAGGTTTCCTGTCGACGGAGGATTCGGTAGCGCCAGGGAACCAGGGGCTCAAGGACCAGACACTGGCCCTTCGCTGGGTCAAAGACAACATTGCTGCTTTCGGAGGAGATCCCAACCAGTAAGCCTCGATGTGAGACAAACCTACTCGTGATCGCGTAGTTCCACCTCTTCATGGAACTATTTCAGACCAGCTAGCAACGTTACTATTTAATGAATTTCCCGTATGGAAAGTAAATTTTCTTACACGTAAACATTTCTGGGCTGCCAGCCACTTTACAGTAATACTTATAACTAGCGCTTACCACACCAGCCACCGTGAGCAGCTCCTGCCTATTCTTGCAGGGTGACCATCTGTGGCGGTAGTGCAGGCGCTGCCTCCATCCACTATCAAACATTAGCTCCTTCTGCTGCAGGTACGTATCACACTCACCTCAATCCTACCCAAAGTCATAGATATATTAATGCAGCTTATCAGAAAATATTCACATGAATTATCAATATAAAAAAAAAATGCAGTATTTTCTCATTTCTATTTGTCCAGCGGGAATCTCAGCGTTCCTCTAAAAAGATGGTTACTTAGCTCCCATACTAGTTTATGAAACACACACACACGGACATCTGTGGTGTAACTGTTACCGTTACCGAGTCACGCATGCACAGGCGCTTAGGCTCACCCGCATAGGTTTGGATCCTAATCGCGGCAGCCGGTGGACAGTCCACTCAGCTGTTCATCCTCCTCCACGGGCTGGTCGATGACCCTAGCTTATACTAGGATGTGGTTATGTGCATACATACGCAGCAATAAAGACATGGCACATATATAGGTTAAAAGTCTGGGCAACACGAGTGTAACAATCTCTCTCCCCGTAACTCTCAAATAGTTATCACATACAGGGGCGCATCCAAGGGTGGCGGGGGGGCAATCAACCCCTTGAGGTATATAGTATAAAACAAACAGTTAAAGATTAATGAGAATTGATATATTCTTACAATCGTTCTAACCCTTTTAATCCCTCGAATTGATTAATTAAACATATATCTAAGTATGCACATAAACCACAAAAGAACACGTGATTCGAGAATGTGCTAGTAACTAAGAAGAAAATGAAACACGGAGACCTGAGCGCTTTCGTGTTACTTCATATCTTCAGAGACATGAAGTCTTTGTATCCCTGAAGATGTGAATTGTCACGAAAGAGCTTGGATCTTCGCGTTTCATTTGCCTTGTGGTTCCCAGCATATTTAGGTTATGCAACTGTCTCGGTGATTTACGCTAAAGATAAATCAAACCCCTTTGTCAATTTTACTACCCAAAACAGTGACATGATTATGGTGAAATTTCCTCTGCCTGCAAATGCTCCTCCTGTGTTCCATCTTTCAAAACCACCTTGATTAATTGTATTAGCTATTATACCAAACATACATACGTTTTCCTTTAAAACTGGTCGCTGGTCCCACAATAAACTTACATCTGCGTAAAAGCCGTATTCAGTTCAATGAGATTCTTACTGCAATTGAATCTAACATAAAAAGCTCATATAAAATGTGATTTTACAAACCATTCTTCTTTGAGCTTATCACTGTCTTTGCGAGTTGATAATTCCCTCCCTCCCCGACCAAATCCTAGATACACACACAAACACACACATGTATATAGTGAAACATACGCGATATTGAATTAAAAGAAGCGGTCAGCTGTGCCCTCCAGTTGGAACTTTTTAATAATCACTGTTTGGTCAAACGTTGACGAACATGGGCCAAGTTACCATAGTACTAGTCTGCATAACCTTAGTAATGGTGGAACAGTACTAGTGACTGACGACATTTTTGAAAGTAGTAAGAATGTTTGTCTCGCTACAGGCCTGTTCAGCGGGGCCATTTTGCAGAGCGGTTCGGCATTGTACAGCTGGGCCCGAGGAAGGGATTTCCGGAGAACTGCCAACGCTATCGCTGAGAGGTCAGCTGCTTTGGGTCACCTGCAAAAAGTGTCTTCCAGTCATGCAGATCTTTTTTTTTTGTTAACCTCTGTAGATACGTTCTCCTTACTGTAACTCTTATTAGAGCCTTTAATAATATTAAGGACATACGTGTGTTACAGTGTTACATGTATGTTACAGTGTTATGAAAGACGTTGTGTGCAGTATAGTATTGTGCAATGTTCAGGAGAATAGGTACTATAGCATACTGAGGTGAGGGGTAGGTTCTATGTAGTTGTATGATGTTATGGTGTGTTGAAATGTATGTGATTGAGTGGTGAACGTGACACAGTGTAATTTTATAAACGTAGGAAGGTAAGGCTATGTATTAGTATCGCACTGCTATTATAGGTGTAGGGGATGTGGTGTGTACGGGCAGAGGTAGTTATAGTGTATCTTACCCTGCAGGTTCAACTGCCCGACCCAGCCCTCTCAGGACCTGATCGCCTGCCTCCAGACCATTGACCAACATCTGATTGATGAGTCATATTTCATGTTTGTTGTCAGTATTAGAGGCTAGTTGTCACTATTTGTTGACCCGGACTTCTTGTTATCTTTTAACGTACATTCAGATACCGCAAGCAATTGGTCAGTGTAGTGAAAGCTGGTTTGAATTTTTTCAAGCTCATCTGAGAAATGTGTTTCCTAGTTTATTTTACCCTGAGCAGCAGTAGTCAGCATTTTTTTCATCCTTTCTATGAACATTTCTTGCATCTCACTTTTCCATCCTAGATAAGTACAAATATAACGAAATTTATTGAGGAAACAAAGAAGTGAATCAGTACAAACAAAATGGTTAGAGTATATACAACTGTGACTATTATGTAGCACGAAAATCCCTAATGATGAGGGTGCATGCCCCTGCAGGAGTGGAATTTGCAACCCTTCTACTTTGCTCCACGTGTGGATGGGGAGTACATACCTGACGAGCCAGTGAGACTTCTGCAAGAGGGCCGTTACCACCATGTGCCAATCATCATGGGCAGCAACAGGGACGAGATGGCCCTCGAGACTGTAGGTCTGTTAATCCCACCTCCGTCAGGTTTTCTTCTACTCATCATTTGTAGTAGTTATTTTTTTTCTTCATACTTGATCACCGTTTCTTGCGCTAACGAGATAGCGCCAAGAACAAAGGTGTCATGTGTAGTGCACCGAAACCACAGTTCCCTATCCACAACCAGGCCCCACAGACTTTTCCATTGTTTACGCCGGATGCTTCATATGCCTCGTTTCAGTCCATTGATAGCATGTTGACCCCTGTAAACCACAGCGTTCCGGTTCATTATATCCCTTGTACACTTCTCATGCTCCAACATGATCAAGACCCGATCGCTCAATCTTTTTTCACGCCATCCTTCCATCTCGAACTTTATCTCCGTTCTTATTTCCTCCACCTCTAACATATGTATCCTCTTTGTCAACGATAATATTATTATATTATTTTATCATTACTATCATTTCCTTTTTGAACAAGGAAATTGTAGTTTTTTTTTTCATTTTATAAAAGAATTCATTTTCCATCTAAAATGTATTAAAGATGCATTTGACCTAACCCTCAAAGGTTAGATCAAAAGTCTAATGGTGTCCATATTGAGTAATAATGAAACGTGAAAATTGTCCTTGCTCTGACTTGTAAGGTCTCCCTTTGTAGTTAACCTGACAGTAATTAATAGCGTGAAGGGAGACTTATTGAATTCAGTCCAATGTTGGTGTTTCTAGCAATGAATCTTACCACAACGTAATCAAACTAGTTATGAATTCGAAAATTCTTAATGGAAATGAAATTTTTCTTAAATTGATTAACTAGAAAGGGCATCATTCATGAGCAGATGCAGGAGTCACAGGATGGGTAAGGGGGTGAAGGTTCTGGAACTGAAGAATGTGTTGAAAGAGAAGTTGTTATATAAGAAGGCAAAAATGGGTATGTCTGAAGTGACAGCAGTCCCAACAATATCATATGCATGCATGACAGGGGCTGTAGATGAGGATGTGGGGAGGAAGGTGGATGTGCTGGAAATGAAATGTCTGTTTCTGAGTGAAACAAAGTTCAAGGGTAAAGGGGAATAATGGTTAGAATTCTCTTAGGAGTAAAGTTAAGGGTTGGTGAGAGGACTAGAGCTATGGAAGGAGGAGCACTGTAACAATTACGACAGTGCAATTTGTATTCTAAACATGTCAGAGATGTACGCATACCCGCCGGTTATACAGAACCTCTTGAGCAACTTCAGCAGTATTGGCCCTGTGAGCCTCCACCTCTATTGGGACGAAGAGCCACTAGCCACGGCCACCGCTGTCTACAACCACTACCTAGGTGGCCTCAACCTGGACAAGGAGCATGCCGACAACCTGACTCAGGTATGTCTGCCACACCTACCAGCCCACCAGTTTTTGGTATCAAGCAAATCAGATAGCAAGGTATACTGAAAAAAACATCAAATTCTGCTGGGTAAAACACTATTTAGAGAGAAAAACACTAACATTATGTAGGAAGTCCAGTTTCTGAAAATTTCCATTTTGTTTCTAGTGATCCTAGATTTTAAGGAAAATTAGCTTTCACGCACAGTAGGGAATCTTGAAGAGGATGTTGGTGAATTCTGGAAACTTTGACTTCTTGCCAATCTGATTTTATCTTAGTTTCCAACATTTGTTTTAAAATGCACTACAGAATATTTCTTGGGCATACCTGAACTCACATTCACTTAAATTTACCTACATAGAATTCCCACTTAAATAGCACAGATATGATAAGTTTTGCAACTGATGTCCACAGTGCTGGTGGACAGTGACATGCATCTCACTAACACTTTAAGCTGGAAGTAGAAAGCTTCTGGATATATGTGATGAATATCAGCATGATGTGTATAAACAATATACTTCTGCATTTTCAAATCATGGTTTGTTTGATAATTCTTTCTGTCTCAGTTATTGTGTCTATTGTAAGAGTGTTGGCTGGTCTTCTCCATTGTCCAGATGTTCACCGAGGGGCTTTTCCTGGTGCGGCAAGATTGGACCACCCAGCTGATTGCAGACCAAAACCCCACCTACACCTACGAGCTCCATCACCGGGGTCAGCATGGCTTTTCCAACAAATTCCTGGATGCGGGACTTGACTTACCCCAAGCTGCCAACTGTATGTCCTTCATGCCTGTACCAAGGATTCTATAGTATCATAACAATTAGGCAGGCTTTTTGACTGATGTTTCCTATGAACTTCAAGTATTTCCTGAAACTCTATATTGCTGTCACTAAAGGGGGTAAGCTCCTCTCTCATCTCTTTCCTTCTTTGCTTATGTGTAATATTTAAGAAAAATGAGAGTTCATCTTCTTAAGCAGTCTCAACCAATCCTAATTTGATTTCCCCCGGTGTAGCCAAATTGTAAGTCGGCCTTAGGGAACTGGGCATCCCTGCCCTCTGTCTGCCTTAGGGAACTGGGCATCCCTGCCCTTTGCCTGCCTTAGGGATTTGGACTGTGGACCCTAGTTTTGATGCATTAACTCCTATAGAGGTTGCATCATTCCTGAGTACACCTGATCCACACCATTGGACATAATGATGGTTAACATATTTCCTCTATGCAGTTTCTAAACTAGATCTTTTCAGTAAATGGCTAATCCTCCTGCATCCAGGTTTGTACTTCAAACTTCTTTACTAGTTTGACAGTCTGGTCTCATAATGTATAACTAATGGGTGTCAATTATCTCCAAGATTTTCATTCCTTTTAAATCTTTTCTTTATTTTCTTCCTTATTCATACTCATTGGTTAATCTAGTTCAGTAATTTCCCTTCAAAATTTTTTATGCTATTCAAATTTCTTTGCTTAACATTGTCTGGCTGTCATTTTCATTCTCAAAGCATGTTATGGACATCTTTGAAATTAGTCATTATATTTTCCTATCCTTTTTTTTTTCTTCTTTTCATCACACTTGACATGCAGGGAATGCAAAGGTATCTTTTTCCCTACCCCAGGGATATCCTACTTGTTTGTTCTGAGATTGCTGTTCTGTCTTTTGCCTCTAACAGTTCTATCCTGTTTCTTTATTACACCATCTTCCTTGACTGAATGTGGTCCTCATCTAGTCCAGGTGTTATTATTGCTTTGACTGAATGTGGTCCTCATCCAGTCCAGATATTTATCTTTATATCTGATGCCTGTTCCCTTGGGAACTCTCTCAAGTGGGTTGCCATGCCAAAAGTCTCCACAACTGTTGAACTCCGTTGCCACTTCTTAGCTAAGTTCAGATGTCATTATTTGCTAAATATTTCTCTACCTTTTGTTACATCAACTCTATCGTTTTCCCCAACCCAGTTTCTGGCCAACTCCCTTGGTTTGTCTGTGTAGGTACCTCCCTGTTTTCCTTCAGTATTGATGAGCCACATGACTATATTTCATTGCTTATCACAGTTGTCATAACTCATCCATCATGAAACTCATACTCATTCCTCCTGGCCCATTTCTACACATAAATGCATGGGAAAGCTGAACCCAACATTTGTGTTTATAATCTTCTGTTTCAAATATGGTTAAAAACCATTGGAACTGAAGTAATTCACATGATGACAAGGGGGATGAGGGTCCTGGTTGCATTGAGGAGTAGGTGGAGGAAGATGTCTGTGAGGGAGAAAATGGGTATGTTTGAAGGTTTAGTAGTCCACACGGTGTTGTATGGATGCATCTGTGACCCTGAATGCTTATGAATTGGAAGACGGTGGACATATTGAAAGTTAATGCCTGAGGACAGTATGTGTTGTTAAGTGGGCTGATTGCATAAGGAATGCAAAGCAGAGCAAGGTGTCATAGTTTGTGCAGTCTGATTGGGAGCTGACCTGGTGTGCTAAAATGGGTTAGACATAAGGAAAGGATTAGAAAAGAAAGAATAACTATGAAAATATATGTCAGAAGTGGCAGAAAGCAAGGGGTTGAGGGAGACTGAGAAGGAGATGGAAGGATGAAATGAAAGAAGCTATGGGGTGTCATGGCCTCATCATTCAGAAGGGTGAGAGGCATGCATAGGATATAATGAAGTGGAGCGAAGCAGTCAACAGGGGTTCATGTCCTATTAGTATGCAGAACCAAAGCATATGAAGTGGTCATAGAAAACAGTAGATTGGATTGTAGGACTTCAGTGGAGATCTGGGCTCCAACACCCACAGAGAAATGTGGGAAAATTATGCCTGTGTTTGTGCCTGGTGCTGCCTGTCAAAGGCTGGAAATGGTGAAAAAATTGGAAAAGAAGCCATGCAAGACAGGGAAGACATGTTATTCTCTGCAAAAAATAACTTATTTTATATCATATGGCTTCTATCAATTAATCTGGAACATTTACTCACTTTTTTATTGAGAGAAGTTGAATTTTTTATGAGCTTTTTGTCCACTGATTTACTGGGGAAATTATCATGACGGTTAAAAACTAAAGTCTGATGTTAACTTCATATATAGTTAGCAATGGTGTTACTCTTATTCCATGTGAACTTAACTTCACACAAAATAAGCATACTGAGCATCTTGATAAAATATCCTATTGCTGATAAAAGAGGAAAAAGAGAATTGTTTTGGCATGATATCAGATTTCTCAAGACATCAAAAATTACTAAAATTTTTTAAACCCTATGTAGGGTTTACATTCCCACTAAATATATGCTGTGTTTAACTTAAAAAAGATCTAGTCGTGCCTTAACCGAACCATGCATAAACATTTGCATAGATATTTATCATGGAATGTTCTGCAACGGCCATAGAATCTTTATTAAACAAATACCTTGCATGTTTTAAGAGCATGGGTATTTTCTGAAGGTGGGAGAGTGAGCCTTACATTTACTGTCAACTTAACCATACCTAATTTTTCAAGTTCATGTTCCCATCCTTGTGGTTATTATTTCACTTCTCTTTTTGATAAATCATCACTTACATTCCAAACTTACAAACATTTATTCATAATGCTATATCATGAAACAACTATTCAGCAAATGTTGTCTTTACATGTTCCAGTTAAACAAAGGATAGGGTGGTATCAATGCATGTGAAGTTGAGGATACTTATCATTATATCTGGAATGATTTTTACTACTGTTCATATTACTATACCAGTATTATAAAATCAAATACTATGTGACGATATCACAGACATTGCCCATGGAGACAACAAACAATACTTAGTGTATCCTGGGTATGGAAGACTTGAGGCCCCTGAGGATATTGCTGTTGGAGAGTTCTTTACCAGTATGTGGACCAACTTTGTTAAGACCAGGTAAGCTTTGCATCTAGGCCACACTCTTCCTTGACATGTTAAAAACCATGACAGGTTCCGATAAAATACTTTACTTCCCTGGGAAACACATTGTTTTAGGAGATGCCTTATTACTTTGTGAAATATTTTTACACTAAAAAAAGGCTACACATGTTACATATGTGATTGGTTCATCTACATACCTTTACTGATGAATCAGTAACTGTTCACAGGAACCCAACTCCTGATGACTCCCTTGGGTTCAAGTGGGAGATGACTGGTGCCGTGAACATGAAGCATCTAAAGATCACACCCACACCAGTTATGGAGGCTGACCAGAGGGCTACAGCCAGAGCCTTCTGGGAGTCTCTGCCACTTAGGATCAACTACCTTCTACACCAATAACTACTTTCCTCCCCAACATAAGGATCACCAACATCCTCCACCACTTAATACCAACTGCCATAAGAGAACATAAGCCTTAGCAACTTCTCAAACATTATCTGACACCCAGAGTAATACATTAAGGTCAGTGAACACCACCTCAACCACTTAATGCTGCCAACTGCATGATTGCATAGGGGCTAACAGCCTTTTCAAATACTAATTGTGAACCCCTGCAACAATACATAAATATTAACCAATAACTGCTGCCCACCAAATTACATTATGAAATTACTACTACTTTTCTGACCATCAAAGAGTACAGTAATTGATTTTAAATACCATAATATCATATCAGACAGGAAACTTGACATAAAGATTCTGTTTAGGAGGGAATGCTTAATTATTTCATAAAAGATACATTTTATGTGTTAGATATCTAACACATTGTCACTTTCAAATGAAATTCAGACATGTAAAACACCATCAAATGTATCATTTTATAGTGTGGAGTAACACAATTTATCATATAAGTAAAGATCCATGTCATATTGCTGGAGGTCTTGACTGAGTAAGGAATCACTGATACTAATGTTTCATCCCTTCCAAAATAAGTTGTAAGAAATGTTTACAGTACAAGATAATATCATTATCAAAATAACAGCAAGTTTTATTTTCCTTTACAAAACTTGTAATGTATATGTAAATGTTGTAGGCAAGTCAGCACTGACACTGGCAGAGGCAAGTCAGCAACTTAAGTTGGCACAGGCAAGTTAGCACTGAACACTAGTGGAGGCAAGTCTGCACCTGACTCTGGGTGAGGCAAATCAGTAACCTAATGCTGGTAGTGGCAAGTCAGCACCTAACACTGGTGGAGGAAAGTCAGCACTTAACACTGTTGGAGAAAAGTTAGCACTTGACACTGGTGGAGGCTCATCAGCATCTGACACTGTGGGTGGAGGCAAGTCAGTATCTAACTTTGGCGGAGGCAACTCAACACCTAAAACTGTCAAAGGCAAGTCCACTTGAAACTGGTGAAGGCAAATCAGCACCTCACACTGGTAGAGGTTAGTCATCACTTGATTCTGGCTGAGACAAGTCAGCTTCTAACACTGGGAGAGGCAAGTCACCACCTGACACAGTATCTAAGTATTTAGGAGCTATCTTGGGTAAGTTTGGTGATATGTTAGGAGAGATAAGGAAGAAAGCAATGAATGGTAGAAGAGTCACTAAGTCCATTAAAGAAAAATGAAAGGTAGAGGTGTAAGTATGGAAATGAAGAAAGGATATAGGGACAGCATAGTCCTCCTGACAACCTTTGCAGCTGAAACATGGACCTGGAATTAGTCAAAGAGGTCAGGAATCCATGCTGTGGAAATGAAGACATATTACCAGTACTACCTGCCTGGATATTGATAGGGTTTGTGACAGCTGCGTAGTAAGCCAGCATTTCAGTGGTTGTCAAGTTGCACTCCTCTGAGAGGTTGCTGTCTTTTCTTTCTGTCTCACCTACACATAGACTGTTGGTATCCTGTCTACAAACATGCAATCTCTCCTTGTCACACATAACACTTTCACAGCAATTAATTCGCACAACTCATTCTTCATTACCCTACATTTTCTTGCAGTGAGCACTATGCACTAGCCCTCAGTTTTGGCAAAATGGTAGGAGCAATATATAAAAGTAGGTTGGAACATTTGGTAGTGGTATTCAGTAGGAATATTAGGCAGGAGCTTCTGTTAGCACTGTACTAGAGTTGCCCTCTGCCAACAGCCTGTTAAGGGTGGGGCACAAAAGGCTGAGAAGTGGCACTGGAGTTTGCCAGTTATGGAGATTCATTTGCCTTGACCACTCCCTTGAGGGAGCAAGTGGGCTTCAGAGTTCCAGATAGATAGGAAATCAGCTATTTGAGAGGAGCATGTGGTATGACTAGATGGAAAGAAGAAAGTGATGGGGTGTATGAGAGATTTGGTATGGCAGGGAATGTAAGAGAATGAAATGTGTAGTGGTAGAGGGGGTGAAATATAATATCTTGAGGTGGTTTGGGCATGTAGAAAGAATGCAAAACAGGAAGTGTACAAGGAGTGTATTACTACAATTAAAGGGGTTGGTGTGAGTGGAAGACCACCTGTGACATGGGCAAATAGGTTGGATGAGTACTAGAGGGATAGAAATTGTGGAAGAATGCATGGAATGGTATATGTGAGGTAGGCATGTAAGGACAGGGATACGTGAATACCCTTTTTTTGCTGCTACCACCCTCCACTGATGTGAATTCCTAGAGGGAACAAGCATCATAGTTATATATATAAAGAAAAATTATATAACCCCAAGGACTCCTTCTCTAGGGGCTCCTGCAGTTTCAGAGCTGTAGCAGGCAAAGGATAGTCTTCTGGAATGAGAATTTCTTTGACAAGACTGCGCTACCATAATACGACATTGCCAAAGGTGAATCTCCATTTGCAACATAACCATAAATAACATTGAATGGTAGTGCCTTCTTGGGTATACATAAAACATTATGAAATAAAAATAATAATAACAACAACAACAACAACAAAATAATCTCTCTTGTACACAACTTAAGGCTGCTGACAGTGGGTAGGGAACACCGAATTATGACAGTATTGGTCTACTCAATTGCGTACTCCACTTGTCTAACTACACAAGTCCCACCCATCTGGTTTCAAGTTATAACATTGTAACTGATATGAAATGGATACAATTGCCATGAAGTAAGGAAATTCTCAGATTACTTATCATTAAAGAATCATGGCTATGAAAATGTGCAGGTGTACCATTATTTTCATAAGTCATGAGTACATGATATGAAGAGCCCAAGTTCGTCAAGGTGAGAAATTAAAAAGAATTTTCTCAGCATTTGGTACAGAAAATTTCAAAACTTCGGCCTGTGATTATACTTGCAGCAAGAGTATCCCTACAGAAACTTGCAGGTAATTTTCCCATACTTGAAATCTCACTAAATGAAAAGGAAGGTAAGTTTTAAGCATATGAATCAAAGGTAAAGGAACACAATTATTTTTTCTCCTTAATAAATACTACAAATTCCATAATAATTTCTGATCTTTGCAAAGTGGCATCTCATACTTAGAAGTTGATAAACACTTGAAAGTAAATGACATCAAGCAGGGGTAAAACCAACTTTAATAATACTAAATAAACAAATAAACAGTAAAGTGGTGTCAAAGCAAAATGTGTATGAAAACTCAGTAACATGAATATACTGACTACTGCAGTCCAAAATATTGGTGCAGAAAAGAAAATGTCCTCTACAGTACACAATGCATCCAGACATTCAGTTGGTTAATTTAGTCATGAAAAAAGTTAAGAGTTACGTGATAAGGTTAAGGAGTATGGTGATGTGTGTATGTCTTGATAAGGTTAAGTAGTGTCATGATGTGTGTATGTCCAAGAGAGGGTACAAAAATTTATGAGTTTTTGCTCCGTGTCTTCTGTATGGAAGCTGCATCTTGGGTTGAGGGGCAATGTGATATGTTGCAGTGATATCTGTAATGTTGTAGAGATGGATGGTGTCCAGAGTGAAGATGAGAAAGTGTAACTCATATGAGTCAGGGGACTGTGGCTTGAGTTAGGTGTATGGCTGCTGGGGTGGTCTTTAAGACTGTGTTGGGAAAGTGCTTGTTTAATACTTGTACATGTTTTGTCAGTGTTGTGTTGCCTGAGGGTGAGGAGAACTGTGAGTACAGATTGTTGAAGTGTGAAGCAGGGGTAAGCCTTTAACTTCTACTTGGGGGTTAGTGATTGTTATGGAGTGGTTTGGATGGGGAAAGTCTAGTCCCACCTCAGCCACCAACCAGAATCAGTGTATGGCCTTGAAATTGTAGCATGACACTCGATGCTTACATATCTTTTAAGAGGCATTACCCAGCTTGTGTTAACATTCATCTGGAGACTTTAAGGGCTTAAAGTTTTGATGGAATCATTTGAAATCTGGACCTCCATTAGAAAAACATCTTAAAAGTAATAGGTAACTGGTGTTAAAACAAGAGGTCAGTAAAATATGTGAAGGTTGTTGAGGAAAAAATCAGGTCAATTGGAAAGGCAAGGGTCTTGGTTGGGACCAGTACTGTGCTGCCTGAGCCATACCATCAATGAGGGGAAGTCCTCTTCCAAATGTATAGTCTCCAAATGTATAATCACATGGCAAAGCAAGACACTGAAGACTTCTCAAAATTTCAGCATCAGCATTCTGCCTTTAGAAAGTACATGAAAAAATAACTCCATCATTCCTATTAAAACATTCAGCTCCATACTTACTTAACTCATGATTTATAAAAACACATGCTGAAAGTATAAAATATATTTATTGTTGACAATGATCTTATAAAATATGTGTAATAATTGTAAACTTTTTTGTAGTAAAAGAGTATTTCCTTTGTTGGGGTGGTTCCCCAGAAAAGTGTGCAAGTTCCACATCTGGGTAAGATGGATCAAATTTTCACTAATTCTTTAGCAAAACATTCTGGGAAACCTCCCTCAGTTGCACTATAACTGTATTCCCAAACTAATTAATTACACATTTCCCTATGCTGGCAACAGGCCAAAAATGAAGGCTTAGTCTCAGATGGTTGAAAGACCAAGATGGAGGAAAGGCCCTTTGGATGCAACTACTTGCTAAGAAAACCTTCTGAGTAAAAAGTTTTCTCTGCAGTGGAGATGTTTCTCCCAAATAAGCCAGCCTATCTCAGAAAGGAAAAAAGTAGGGAATGGGATGCACCAACTTTACAAAGAGAAAGAGCCTGCCTGCCTGTAGAATATGTGTGCATTTTCTAGCAAATTTGGTCCATAACCATTCATTCACTCATGAGATACAGTGTGGAGAAGCATTTTAGTTCCCTGACCAAAGATGTCCAGATATTAATCAGGTAAGAAACTCTGCATGAAGAAGCAGTGAAATAAATTTGGTCAACAGTCAAGAGGTCATCAGATATTGTGTACAAAAGGGTTCAGTAGCATTTTAGTAAACTTAATCTGGTGACCTTGACTCTGACCTTTGAAAAAAACAATTTTATCAAACATACAACTTTCTGAGTGGCATCTGTCGTCCATGTCTAATTGACATCCATTAACACATTCTTCAGGAACTGCATAATCAGTACACAAGACCTTATGACTTTAACTTTTCTAAATTCTAATCTCAAAAATCAGTTATAGAAATCTGTGCAATATCTGAGGTACAAGTATGTTCCACATCCAATCTCCCAAACAAGAGCTGACATATACACAAGCATTTAGTAACATTTTAGTTCAAAAGAATATATGACAGCCTTTAATCTTCATCGCAAAAACATAATCAGATGGAGAGCTTTGTGTGCAATATCTGTTGTACAAGCCTGGTCCACAGTACACAAGACCTATGAACTTGACCTTTCAATCTAAATGAAAAAAATTTAGCAGGTACAGAGCTTTGCAAGTAGCATCTATGTTACAAGTTTCATCAACAGCCAATTGCCCAGTCATATGATAAACAAATGCATTCAGCTGCATTTTAGTACACAGGATCTTGTGACCTATAGCCTTGGCTTGAAACCTCACCCAGAAGCAAACTTTAAAAGTATATGTGGCACACATCTAATGATCCAGGCATGGGATACAGTGAACAAACACATTTAGTTGCTTTTTGGCACATGAAACTTTGTGATTTAATATTCTGACCCCTTAATAAGAGCTCCATATGCAGTACACGTGTTAAAATTTTGGCACCTATCCAATTAGTTAGCCAAGAGATATTTGGTACACATGATCAGGATGTATAGATTTATGAGCACACACAGAGAAAGGGACACAAGTACTTACTATCATTTTAACATTCAAAACCTTGTGACCCTCTTAGCCTCAAAAACTTATTGTGGTGCAGAATTTTGTAAACTATCTATGGTATGTAATATAATTGGTATATAAGTCTGGTTAATATTTAGTCTTCAGTCATTAGATATTATGCACATAAGATCTTGAAGCACAGATGCAGACACACACACACACACACACACACAAAGAGGGCCAAACCAATGCAATCCTATGCTTTGAAGCAGAAGGCATGAATATAAACTGCCATAATGATGCCACTGCTTCATAGTAAAAGTTAAAGTAGCTTCAATTATCTAAAAACAAACATATTACACAAAAGAATCTTTTAAGAATCTACAACAAATGTCAGATATCTCATATTATCCAACTGTAATTATGATTCATATCAATATAAACAGAAGGCATAAAAGGTTCTATGTAGAAAGGAAATAACTACTGTATTAAATGGAAAATGATTCATGAAACAATAACCTTGTATCAATGCCTCCCAAATACTAAACTATCCAAGTTTTCCTTCAAATTTCTAGCAGATATAGGGTGAAGTTAGTCTCACTTTGCACCTGTTAAGTATATGTGGGAGTTATCATCTCTAAAACAAACCAGTTTATTCTTCATTGAAAATAAGTGAGATATGTCTCACCCAACTCAATAATGCTATCTGACATAAGGCAGTATTTTCATACAGCAGAAGTGAAAAGATGATATGGAGCTAAAGAAACCCTTTTATCTGCCTGTCCACAATTTTCTCCTCCTGTCGTAACATTTCCATTATTCGTTGATGGATCTTAACTCCAAGGTCTTGTGCACTCTGTCACAAAAGGAAAAAATTTTAAGGTTTTGATTAAAATAATTACACAATGAGAGTACATCAATGCATGTGTTGGGAGAGAGGTGTCAATTACATTTGGGATGCAATGATTAAATATTCATGAGACATCTAGCTTCCAGAGTAAAATCAACTGGATAAGGAAAGAAATATAGGTTGTGAAGACTAATAAATCTTTCCTCTCTGAAGTAGTGACCCACGAGCATGAGATATTCCTCGGGAAATATTGGGTCAGGACGAAGATCATTCCTACCCTCATTTAATGGGTGAGGAAGTTCTCATTCACTCACCCATTTTTGTTGATCCTCAAATCACTGAAGCCTTTGCTTGTCTATTGGGGTTTGCTCTCAGCCAATCAGTAACCACTAACAAACTGATGTCACCTCTTCACTGGTTCCAGTTGTCCAGGAGCCTCACAATTCACAGATCATGGCAACAACCAAAGGAGGTCACTTAAACCAGAAAAAGTTTTTTTTAAAACAGGAAGGGAAGGCTGGGTAAGCATAGAAACCATGTAAAACTACTTACATGACTACCTCAAGAGATCAGAGGCTTTTTAACTTTCAAAACCTTCATTTCTCTCTTCTGCAGTATGTCCTACAAGCATGAGAGCATAACCATCCCAACAGACTGTAGATTGCCCCTTTCTTCAAGACCCTTGCATTCATCTACTTCATCACCCCATCCATAAACAGGTTAAATAGTCATGGTAACATCACACAACACTACCACAGACCCACTTTCAACCCTCCAGTCTTCATACTCACAAACATGCTTTACTTTCTTGCCAAAAGCTCCTAACTGCTTCTAGTAGTATTCCTCCCAAACAAAAAACTTAATTCTTTTCCTGTCTTCATATTTGTATTTGTACTCACAAAAATAAGAAGTACCCATAATCATTCTTAAATACTGGTATCCTGTATTTCCCTGGCTCCTTCTTCAAGTGCGGCTTCCAAGTTGCAGGAGCCTGATAAGAAGGGTCCTGAGTTGCATAACAATATTATAAACAAATGGATATAAAGAGCGAATAAACTTACATTCTGACAAACAGTTTAGTTTCTTACCTTTAAGGAAGCATTCAATGTCTGAGGGGTAAATGTCCCCGCGCCAAACTGCTGAGTTGCAGTAATTAAGCCCTGGGGAGTAACGCCAACCACTACTTGTACAGGGCCACAGCATTCCTCTTCAGGAGTTGGATCAACAACAGTCAAATTTTCTGTTATCTGTGAAGGAACACAATTAATGCCATAGTGTTCAAAACTCACAAACATATGAGTATATGAATAAATATTATTGCTGAATGGTACAAGAATATGGAGGTGTCAAAAGATAAAGTATTTTGTTAAAGACGGGATGGCTTCAATTACCCACAGTAGCAACAAGGTGTCTTCTGTAAATAGATCTCTGAAAACCTTGCTTCAAAAATGGAGAGAACTGAGACATCATAGCTTATGTTTACATGATGATCCAGTTTAAATGCTTGGGTTACCTCTGCAAAGATAAGATTTGCAGAAAAAGAGATTATATATAGAGAGAAAAGATCAAATGAAAAGACACATTAATGAGGACATGAGTTAAAACTCTGAACAGTAAGAAGTTGAGTGGAAATGTGAACTATAATGATGGCTGGAGCAGGTTCTAAATAAACTATCACGCAACAGAATGGGAAATAATGTAACCAGGTTCTAAATAAACTATCATGCAAAAGAATGGGAAATAATGTTATAACACTTTAGTGTTACAACATCAAACATACTTTTAATTGTGCAAATCATAGATATCATTATTGTATGGAAAGTGTTATGTAAAATATGTCATAAAGCCTTCCATAGTCATACCATTACAAAATTATTCACCAAGACTGCAAAGCTGCATTCTCTGGCAAAACTCAAGCCTTTGTTCATACTTTCACCTTCATACAAAGAAATCATCCACTGAATTCAAATCAACTATCATTACACTAAGAATCACATCTGAATTACCCATAACTGACACAAAACTTTTCATAAACAAATGGGAAACTCTAAAGGTGGAGTGAAAAAACATAAAAGGTTCAAGGGCCTACCAACTACTACCTATCAGAATAAAAGACACTAAGTGAAATGTTAGTTTGACAACACATGGGCATCGTTTAAATTGAAAAGAATACACTATCATTAGCTAAAATAAAAGTCCCAAAAAGAGGCTTTAGTTTGACAACCCTTGGACTCCGAAAAAACTGAACAGACTCATCTGACAGGAGCTAGAATAAATGTCCTAAATCGAATCTTTACTTTGAGGACAACTGGGCTCTGGAAAACCTCAATAAAATCATTTGGTGTCAGTTAGAATAAAAGTCCCAAAGTCAAGCTTAAGTTTGACAACCAGTGAGGCCAGCAAAATCCGAATAAAAGCATATAGCATTAACAGCAATAATAGTCCTTTAGTGAAGCATTGGTATGACCACCCATAGACCCTGCAATAATTAAATAAAACTGGCTGACAGCTAAAATAAAACTTACAAAGGAAGCTTAACTTTGAAGACCTTTGGGCAACAAAAAAACAGAACAGAACCACCTGGAGAGAACAAGAATAAAAGTTCCAAAGTGAATCTCCAGTTTAATGACCATAGGGCCCCATAAGGCTGAAAAAAAAATAACCTGATGTCAGCCAGAGTAAAAGTCCCAAAGTCAAGCATTAGTTTTAAGACCTAGGAGTTTAGCAAAAACTGAATAGTCGGTTAGCATTAGCAGGAATAAAAGTCACTAAGTGAAACTTTAGTTTGATGATCCATGGGCACTGTTAAAGCTGAACAGAATTAACTGGTATCAGCTAAAATAAAAGTCCCAAAAAGAAGCTTTAGTGAATCTTTATTTTGATGACCCTGGGCCCCTGCAAATCCTGAATAAAATAGTTTGATGTAGTCATTCCTAATGCTCTTTTCAAATAACTCATTTCCAGAGCCTGGATCTTTGACCTCTATGATTCATTTCATGTCTATGTTTCAGCTGTACAGGTCAGGATTGGAGGACTACACTGTCCTTTAATCCTTTCTTCACTTCCACACTTACACCTCTACCCTTCATTATTCTATAAAGGGACTGAAAGACTTTTCTACAAGCTTAATTATTGCCGGGATAGTCTGAAGAAGAACTCTAACCATACTGATAATGCTGACATGATGGCAGAGGAAGATCGAGGCATTTGCTTACATATATTATTTCCTGAAAGTAAAAAACCTTGAATAAACATTAATCTTTTTATCCAAAAAGGCTAATTTCCTAAGCATTTCAGATGACAAAGGTCTTGCTGTACAAATACACTGCACTGACTTCTCATATAGAAAACATTATCAAATGCATGACTTACTCTTAAGTGAGTTATTAGAATAGGTGCATTGGAGACATCAATCCTGTCAACATCACATGGGTTATCAGACACTGAAAACTCCAGCTCTCCACCATCTTCTCCAGTGATATAAATCCTTGGCATTTTGGTTGCCCAGAGAGCTGCTTTTACACCCAAGCTCACTGCATCAAACAAATTTCCTCCACATTCCAAGATCTATAAAAGAGATAAGTATAAATCACCTAATAACTTATCAAAAGAGGTGAAGCTTTTGCTTGGAATGGATTGGAAGGCATAAAATCAGGACGAGATAGGATAAGAAAGGGCAAGCAAGAGATGCTAGAATGCCTATGAAAGATAATAGGTATGGGTAAATGGTTCAATGTAAATATCTGAGTTCACAACTGTTAGTATAAATATGAAGACTTTCATATAAACTTTTTTCATGACTGCCGTTTCCTGTGTTAGCAAAGTAGTGGGTAGGACTGGTAATATACCTCTCAGGTTACTGGCGGCCTATCAACTACTAACTACAACAATAACAGACAATTCAACAATACCAAAGTCTTACAACATAATAAAAAGCTAACTGAATTTTCATACCTAACACCTCTACACAACTCTCTTTCCTTGCTCCCTTTCGCTTTTACCTATCTGCTGTATGTGGTCTGTGCTTTATCATACAACATAGTAAAAAGCTCACTAAATTTTCATACCTCATAGCTCTACACAACTCTCTTTCCTTACTCCCTTTTGCTTTTGCCTATCTGCTGTATGTGGTTTGTGCTTTATCTATGGTTCTTTCTCTCTCTCTTTTTCTCCTTTCAATACTTTCTCATTCTTCCTCTCTCATCCCCTCACACAACACATTATCCAAACAGATTATCTTATACATATACGCAGTTCCAAAAATGGATATAGCAAGGTCTCTTATTTCTTAACTTTAGTAATTCTTAAGCATATTTACCATGGTAAACCCAATAAATTTACAAGCCCCTTCTAAATAGGAAATTGGGAAATTCTTTACACTTACTAATATATCATATTCAGCTAATATCCAAACTAATTATACTACTAACCTCAATATCAACATATAGGACCTTAACATGTTTGCCAGGAACAACACAAAGCTTAGAAGTGTTCAGGGTATGAGGAGAAGAGTATACCCTTTCCAACATTGCACTCAAGCTAGTAGCTAAGTCCGCACCTCCACGACCTTCAAATTCTGGTGCAGCATTGGCAGAACTGGAAAAAAGTACAAAAATGGAATTAAAATAAAATTTTCTTGTAATCTAGATATTCACTAAACAATAACACGATATAAATCAGAATGGACATTAAGTATTCATGACACAGAACAATATCATTCAGTTTCAGTATAGAGAAAAAATGAACAAACCAATTGACAAAGAAGTGGAGTTGCCCATTGTTGGGTAGCTCTGGTGGTGGTGGCTCCATCTCCATTTTGACTGTAATCAAGACATCTGTACGGTCAAGCCTAACTCGAGCTGAACCATTAGCTGTAGAAACTAAATCAGTTTCTATCTCCAGCTGCCGGTAATCCAATCGATCTCTACCATCCACACGAATACCGAGCTGTTGAGCAATAAATGATATTTCAATTCAAAAGAATACAAGAACAAAGGGGTAAAATGTGGTTCACATTACTACAAACCAAGAAACAATATAAAAGAGGGAATAAAAAATTGTCAGTCAGTTTATCATAGGTGTTAAACTATTTCATTTTACATCATCCAGGTCAGACCATTAGTTTTTAGAAGACACCAATCACTTCTCAGATGTTCACCTTGCACAAATCAACATCTAAGTAATATGCATAATAAAATGATATTATGCTTGACCAAACTTACTTACTTCATCAGCAAAAAATCAAGTCTCTTGCTTGAATTTCAGAAAAACTAATACCCAGTATAATCAACACTAAGGTGGGCACTCCAACAAAATGTGTTACCTGTTTTTGACCTAAAAATAAGAATACTAATGATTATACCAACAGATCATGAATGGAATAAACAGTCTTAGTTATTTAACATGATGGAAAAAAAAATCCATAAATATAAATTCACATGGGCCTAACCAATCACAAGAACAAAATAAGTATGGGTGACATTAAAACCCTGTGACAAGCTTAAAAGCTAAAAAATCAAGAAATACAGTGATAAACACATACAATACTATCCTCCTGAACATAAGCAGTATTCACAATAAAGCTAAAGATAAAAAAAACTTTCTCACTCTCATAGCTTACAGTGACTGACATAGTATGAGCCAAACATACATCATTTCAATATAAATGTTTACTAATACTTTTTTCCTCCAGTCACGGACAAAAGTCCACATCAAGGTCAGGCCTTAATTGAAATACAAAGAGGATTATGAAAGGGAAAATGACGAGACTGGAAAGCATTTAAAAATCTTGGAGGAAGTGGAAAACCTCTTTTAAAATATGCCAGATTATAGTTATAGGGAAAGACATGAGAGGGTAGAGCATTCCAAGGCTTCAAAGTGTAGGGAAAGAAACAATTATCAAAATGGCCTACCTTTGAATTGCCAACAGTCATACTGTATTCATGTGATGCGGCAGCTTGCTGAGTATTGCATGGTCTACCTAGTGGTGGGGGAATGCAAACAGCCAGCTCTTGGGAACAAAAACCAAAATCATACCTAGAGAAGAGGGAGACTGACAAAACACCGCAAAGTAGGGTAAACAGGTCAAGTTTTAAAGTTAGCCTGGGAGAATTTGTGTGTCAGACCACTTTCAACTCAACTCTGTCAAGTAAGGATGCAGAGCTAGAGCTGCCCCAGAGGTGAGAGCAGTACTCTATACAAGGGCAGATCAATCCTACATATAAACAGAACAGCTGTTCAGAAAAAAAAAGACATCTAAAAAGGACTCCCAGTTTCTAAGAGGCAACCTTAGCTATTTCTGTAACATGGGGTTTCCAAAAGAGTGGATGTTGCAATAATACCAGGCATATTTGTTAAGAGGTTGAATCACAGAGCCATCAGAGGACAGAGGAGACATGAGGAATTTCAGATAGAAAGGTGGATAGCAATTGGGTCTTGGAGGCATTAAACCTACCTAGATTTCATCTAACCCACGGAGATATCCTGTCCAATTTTGAGTTAATTAAGTTGTTGAGATGAGATGCAGAACGAGTAGGAGAAGGGGCAGAAATGAAGAACATGGAGGAATGCAGGGTGAATCATCAACGTATGTGTGTTTGGTTATCTGTGGAAGCCAGAAAATTGATGATAAAAAGAGAAAAAGTGTAGGCGACAAGACAGTAGTACCTTGAAGGACACAGCTATCGATGGAGAATGAGGGGAAGCTGATCCATCAACAACCACAAGGATAGATCAGCAAAATGGAGGGAAGCTAAAAAACAGGGGAGCTTAGAGATGAGACCCTGATGTTACACCCTGTCAAAAGCTTTGAGTAGGTCAAGGACAACTATTTAGTATTCCCAAAATCTTTCAGGGATGATGACTAGACATTTATTAAGATAGGAAATAATATCACCAGTGGATTTTGTCATATGGAAGCCATACTGGTGATCAATGAGAGACTGTGGGATCGCCGTTTTCTGCATTAACGAAGTAGCACCAGAAAAAGATGAAAGGCCGCATTCACTCTCATCCAGTCACCAGCTGTCATGTGTAATGCACCGAAACTAGTTATCTATCCACAATCAGGGCCCACCAATCTTTCCATGGTTTATCCTGGACGCTTCACATGCCATGGTTCAGTCCATTGGCAGCATATCGACTCCAGTACACCAAATCGTTCCAATTCACTCTATCTTGTGCATGCATTTCACCCTCCTGCATGCTCAGGCCCCGATCGCTAAAAATCTTTTTTCACTCAGTCCCTCCATCTCGAATTTTACTTTCCCATTTCCCTTGTTCCCTTTATTTCTGGCACATATTTTCTCTGTCAAGATTTCCTCGCTCAGCATAACCTCTTCAACTCTCTCAGCCACATGTTAAATCATGCTCTACAACTGTTACTTTTCTCTCTAACCCTAACACTAGCACTGCATAATATGATCACTTTAAATCTAAAACCAAAAGCGATTATGTGCTAAAGTGGACTTCTATCATCGCCATATCCATTAACATCATTTCCTAAAAAGTCTATACTGAAAATTAGTTTAGCTAAGGTTTCTCTGATTATTTATTCCTTACGTTGTACTTAGGTGCAACCCGAAACCCAACGATTTACATATACAGACTTACCTTTACTCCATCAACGATATATCTTTTTTCTGCATCACTTAGGTTAATGTCTACCATAACTGTGTTGTAATTTCGTCTTATAAACAAATATATATCAAAACTGCCTCTTTGCAAGCGGCACAGTGTGGTCAAAACAATATCATTGGCCACGTTCGTGTCATGAATCCAGATTTACTATCATTTTTTTAAGTTACATATGAAAACGCTAGACATTCTTCCGACTTTATTAATACCTATTGATTTTTTTCATATTCTATGAATGTTATTCTATGTCATCCAGCGACGTTAAAAATTCAATACTGAAATTTTATTCCTCACTGGAGAGAGAGAGAGAGAGAGAGAGAGAGAGAGAGAGAGAGAGAGAGAGAGAGAGAGAGAGAGCGAGAGAGAGAGA
>JAUUDZ010245449.1:0-17157 GCA_032361705.1 Panulirus versicolor | reverse complement strand
TCTACACCTACCCTATATGGCTCTATTATTCATAGTCTAACACGGTGCTCTGTTTGCGTCGAATTCTCTGACGACAAACTTGACAATTCACATGATTAATATATCCAGATAGCCCAAAGCGCCAACAGTTCCTACAGCTTAGCCTTAACCTAACAATATCCATTTGTCGTCTGGTCTTATCAGTTTCTCCATAAATAAACTTAACACATTTAATGATGAAAAGTTTCTACTAGCGCATGTTTGTACTTACCTGTTTAGTCCCTAATCAATTACAGTTCTGAGACGTCTGGCTGACAATTCAATGTTCGCTTTAAACATCTTCACCGAGAGCAAGTTTGGCTAAAGCATCAAATTACCATGCTCCCGTAGGCCTATATGAGAGTGAACCCATTTTATGATTGGAAACTCTTGACCAATAATGTTTAAGTATTTGTATCTGGCTTCTGAAAGCATGTTACATTCTGATCTTTGGGTGTTTAGGGTAAGCAGTGAGGATAAAGAATCAGAAATAATAACATATGTGTGGCGATGATTTCTACAAACTCGATAGCAATTATGGTGGACAATCTAGTTTGTAGGGTAGATTTCCAATGCCATCATAGTAACATTTCTTTCAATTTGTGAATCAAAAATCTTAGCCTGACCCTTGTCCAGCGTTTCCCTAATTTTGGGCTATCTAGTGCCATTTCTAGTATTTCGCATCAACGCTTTTTCGATATAAAAATACCAATATCCCACTATAACATTTTTCTAATCTCATCAGTGCCAACATCAAGATTAGACGCTGGAAACTATACGCTTTCTGTTCAAAGGGCAAACAAAATGCACTTCAACTTGAATGAACTGGAAGAGCTGGGAAAATACAGAGGGTTTTAAGTTCACAACCTTGAAGTGGAGGAAGAAGAAGAGAGAAGAAACTTCGAGTTGTCAGAGCAGACACGAGGTCTTGCTTCTGCGCTTTGTTCAGTTTTTGAGCTGATGTGCGCCACTAGCAGCAGTCTTATAACTGTTTTCACTCGTAACACATATATTCAACACAAAGTAACAACTTGGTGAAATATAAGCTTGTACAATAATAATAAAAAAAAAGAGCAAAGGTAGCATGCAAGGATAACGTATGCAGGCAGTTAGTTCTACAACGCTCTTGTACGATAAAGGCATTTTATTTACAATATATTTTTCGTTGTTTTCTACATGACACGAGCTTAAGAAAACCGTTATAAAAAGAAATACAACGAAATTAGATGGAATTACCTATAATATCAATCTAATCACAAAACACCTTACTTACATTATTCATAAATTCATACTTCGACCCATAAATATCACGCAAATATATATCTACTAAGTCACTTTGTACCAAAGATACTGAAATTCACAATATTCTAATTTTCATACGTTCATATACATCAGAAATCGTTTTTCTCTTGTGATTATTTCGCAGACTAGTTGGCAATGTTGAGACACGGTTTTTCTGCCTTTTAATTCATCTTTTTACATTAATTTTCCCCTCGAAACACCGTAAGGTTGCTTTGAGGTAGGATGGGATCAGGGAGACGGATTTCTTCCCCCATTGTCAACGGGGTAATGGGAAGGTTGACTGGTATGACTGTTGAAACCAACCACTTTTGCTTAGACTAAAATTAAAGATGACGACGGGCAAACTTTAGTGCAAGAAAAAAAATCGTTCCTCAGATTTCATATTGGTATCAATCTTAAATAATTTTCCTTCTATAGTAATTTAAATGATTTTCCTTTCATAGTAATTTAAATAATTTTCCTTCCATAGTCATATGCCTATCTGTACCAGATAGTCGGCAAAATAACCACAGGGTTAGTTTCACGAAATGGTTATGTGATGGATCTGTAAATTTTCCTCCACATACCTTGTTAAAGACACCCAAACAGGACCACCACATCACGTTATTCGTGGTTTACAAACTTCTGCTGTTTATGATGAACAGAACAGCCACTACCTTCATTTTACAGTTACTATTCAAAGTGTAGCTTACCTTAGTCTGTGGACTTGCTTAAAAAGTACAGGCTAATTCTCCATCGTCTTGTGAATCATCATAAATGATCAGCCAAACAAGATGACTGCAGTGACAGCCGATGATGGGTAACGCTGGCATCACAGACAAATAAAACGGACAAGTCCAAAGTAATTTAGTAGTTCTTTTAGTACCATCACTGGAAAGACCTTTACACACACTTGAGATTAATGAAAGTCGAATAAATATGAGTAACAACGACATTAATGGTTACAGCGTGTGAGCCACCGTTCACCAACAACGTTTACTTGACACGACTGATGATGTCATTCCATTTCAGGTGGTTCCATCCCATAATATTATTAAAGATATTAAATGGTTAATTATTCTCCATTTATATATATGAAGACCCTACACACATACAAGGAAGATTTTATTTGTTTTTCCTTGTGCAAAGCTAATATTTCCCGACTGTATGGAAATAAAAGGAATGTTTGTTGTGTTTGAGCATATTGGTTCTGTATTTGGTAATCATGATGGAATATCATTCAATAATATGAAAGACAGTAGCTTGATGTAATGGAAAATCAAGCAACGATTGTAATTACTCAATATTTTTTGCGAAATAAAGTTAAGTATTGCTGAGTGTTATGATGTACAGTTATGTTTATCTTTTAGGGGTATTGTGAAGTATTAATGTGACGCAGTGATGAGTAGTATTATGAAATAAAACTTTATGAACGAGTCATAGGCACCAACAAGCAACTTAGGGACTAACAGACATCAATACCGAAAGGGGAGACATCTACGGCGATAATGTGGACATAACCACGTCGCAGTCAGATTGATACAGGTTAATATATTCCCAAAACCCGTGTAGCATGGCCTTGAAACAAAAGGAGCCCAGTATTTCAATCTCAGTTCACTGGAAAGACAATGCGGTCACGAGGAACCCCAGTCCGGCATCAATGTTCAAGCAGGTAAGGCATCCGTATAAGGGGTGTGTTCAAGTGTACCTACTGGAGGACAGACGAAGATGAGTATCAAGAAGATTCCAACTTACCTCCTGATTGATCTATTGAAGGGAAGTACAACTTTCAATTGAGCCATATGAAAAATGTGGTTGGTGGGAGGGGGAAGATTCAGACTGGACGATATCGGATGATATTCATATCCCCGGAAGGTTATCTTTTTTTTTCTGAAATACGTCAGCGTTGGGAGTCAATAAAGCCTTGGCAGTATGACCCATCAAGTGTGGCTTTTGCTATGACAAGGTTATGATGATTCGGCCTTGTGAAGACAGACAACAGACCAGGGGAAAAGGCGCCATTCCAAAGCGTCTTAACATTGCAACCGGAACATGGTGCTAAGGACATCCAGGATAAGATGGCGTTAATACCTAGATTTTTTTTTCTTCTTTTTTCGGGAGAGGGAACACTGCTGGCAAGAACCATGATTTTATTTGATGGATTATTTAAAAGTGTGTTGCGTATCATCGGAGCAAGGCACAATTAAGACTGGTGAGGTGAATTATCTGCATAAAGAAACTGAAAATATGGGGCAATCGACTGGTTGAGAGAGGAAAATAACTTTCCTTATTCAGGACATATCCAAAGGGCAAAATAGGCTCCAAGAGAGCGTGGATGTGTGTGAAGTTAGGTCACAAAACCTTGAGAAAGACAAGGTCCAAATTAAATAGTAGGATGACAAATGAGCGAGATATAAAATAGGAGAGGGTTTTCCGTAAATTTAAAGTTGCTCTATAAAATATGGGGATATTCAAGTACCTGTGGGAAGCCTGGGAACCCACAGGAGCGTATCGGGTGGGAGAGAGGCAATAATTGATTTTTACAATTATATAACCCTTTTAATCCCAGGATAAATAAATCATCTTGGTGTATCCGTTTCAGTGATCTACACCACCCTCCAGAACACCAAGTTTAGAACGAGTTTCTCTACCTGCAGAAGCATGTTGATTTTGCCAACAGCTGTTTTAATTATGAAATATCAAATTTTCATACAAAACTGGTGGCCGGTCACATGATAAACTTACTTTCATAATCTGTCCCTCCCCTCCTCTTGAAAGTTCATAATTTGCCTTTTCCATTCAAAAATACATCATGATTTGCCCTTTTCCCCACTCAAAAATACATCATAATTTGCCTCCCCTTCCCGTTGCGTAGTTAATTTATCCGCTCGAAAATTTACAATCTGCCCTTCCCCCTTGGAGGTTCATCATCAGTCCCCTTCCCTTTGAAAGTTCATATCTGCCCAACCTCCCCCGTGACCAAATCCTAGATACCAGCCTGGTACGTAGGTAGTGAAGATATGTCACTGTACACCAATGGTCAAGGTAATAACTGCTGGTGATGGGTTTTTAAAATGAGAGAGAATGTTCCCAGTATTAGGAAAAGAAGTCTTTAATCATTGTGCTACAGAATGATAATCGCAGCTTGAAATTATAAATCATATTCTTACGGTGCATAACACTGGCTGGTCTGTGTTGGTGGAGAGAACGAGGTGTAATAATTACCTAATGAAGGGGAACATTACACTGTATTTTGGAAAATATTTTCTTAAAAAGCTGTGACAGGAGCTGATTATACTAACGTATAAGAACATCATGTATATACACAACATTGTTCTTGAACTTTACAACCTTGTGAACCTTGAGGACGATAGGGTTAGGTTACTGAAGGTGATTATAATGTCGCGTGGAGAAATTCCTTGGTTTTTGTATGTCTTTACAACCGAATATACAACTCATGTCCCGCCCGAATCTGGCCAGGTCCATTGCTGGTGAAAAGTTTTGAAACTGAATAAAAGACGAAGATATACTATCAGTGATACATAGTGTAATGGTGGTAATTAATACGGCATGCCACCGAAAGAGACGCAAAATGAGATAGTTAAACCCTTAACTGATCTTTGCAATAAATCAGTTGCAGCAGGAAATGTTCCAAATGGAAATTTTTGCCAAGGTAACGACGATATAAAGAAATGGCATGGAAATTCTTTTCTTTTTTAGTTTGTCTGTTAAGACAGGCACCTCGCAGTGCTGTAGATCCGGCCCCTCTTCTCTTGTGATCGAAATTCATTGGACTTGTAATTACGTACAAGTATCATGAAACGGTTAAGTATGGCGATGAATTATTGGAGGTATTGTGAAGTATGGTCACGAAGACATTGCTAAAGGCGCCACACTACTACAATGTATCACCCCTTACTAGCCGTGCTCCATCACCACCCACCATTAGCACTGTACCATCACCACCCCGTAAAGGGGTGCAGTGTACCATCACCCTTCACTGGCGCAGTGTACATTCCCGAACCGCTAAGCGGCGCATTGTACAACCATCACCCCTCCCGAGCACAGTGTACCACCCCTAAGGAATCAAGTTAGCTGTACCCTCGTTCAGTTGCCAAATATTGAGAAAGAGGCCGGCGCTGGCCAATAACTGTGTTGCAACCTCTCCGTTCTAGGATGTGGCGGTCTTCTTTATCTCTCTCCACGTACTGTACCTCAAGCATTTCCAGGTACCCGGTAATTACAAGGCGCACGTGTTGCCTACCCGTTAACTCCCGTGATAAGTGGCCTTACCCTCTCCTCTCAACTGGTTGTGGTTTCGTTATAAGCATGTGTTCATTATCACCTGCATTCAGCACTTAATTTGAAGTTTTGATATATTACCTATCAGAGTCACAACCAATTTTAAGAAATTAACTTCCGTTTTCCACACCAGGATGTGGCTATGACAATGACACGCCTCTTCAGCGGCAGAGCATGCGCTTCAGAATGGTTCGTTCCCGGGATGGTGTATCCACGCGCCTGAACCAGAGCGAGCGGTGGTGAGCGATGTGGAGAGGCCGGCCGGGATCCGTGGCGGCCTCGCTACACTTCTTGTTGACCACAGTCACCGTCACTCTAGTTTTTTTTTTGGGCTTGATTGGTGCAACTTTAAATCCTCTTTCGAATCCCGAACCATTCCATCGATCAAGCATAGAGTTTTTATAATAACCAAAGTTACTGGTTTGGTGACAAAGATATGTTTTTCTTTTTTTTTTTTTTATCTATATCTCTCCATTCAACGTCTTCATTAGCAAGGGAGGGAGTGCTTTAGGAAGGAAGCAACAAGTGAAGGCCAAAACACAAAACAAGGTTCCCTCTCGGTGCCTGACTTGAATCGCTAATGATACAAATACCTCTGCCGAGCCATTCATATAAATCTCTACTGAATATAAGACATATCCACGGTTGGTGCAGACACCTTGCATACGGTACATAATAAGTATAAAACGATCAAATTCAATCGGGATGAAACTATAAACTTGCTACTGGAAGATAAAAGTATTAAGAGATTATGGGTTTGGTGAGCGAGGCAGGAGGGAGCTGGTGGTGCCCTATCTTGTAAGTCGGTTATGAATGATGTTAAGATGTAGAGGATTCCGGTGTTTGTTTGATGCTATACGTGAACATTAAACAATATGTCCTGTACATGGAGAGCCTATCTTTATCTCGACTATCTTAAACTTTTAAAACTTCTGCACTACAGTCAGCTTTTACAGTTTCATCACATACCTTATTCCATTTATCAACATTCTGTATTGAAAAGGAATTTTTTACATTTAACAATAATATACCCTACTCATTAAATCACTCTAAGCTAAATACAATTACTTTAGCCTCAGCATCTGCTATTTGATTACACTCGATCATAATATGTCCAAGGCACCAGCAGAATTCTAGTTGAAGACTTTGAAATGATTATATTAGTCCATTCTTGGACTTTTTGAACTATGAGATTCAATGGAGCAGAGTCTGATGTGACTGAAAGCACCATGGGAATCAAAGTACATTATATATTTCTGTTGAGGATTACCTGGTCAAGTGTAGCCTGACTACCATATCCCCCCGAAGTATATATGGACGATTCTTTCGGTGGTTTTGCTAAAATAGCGAGTTCTTTAAATACAGCTAAACTAACACCATCACATTTGGAACAAGTGTAGCCTGACTACCATATCCCCCCGAAGTATATATGGATGATTCTTTCGGTGGTTTTGCTAAAATAGCGAGTTCTTTAACTACAGCTAAACTAACACCATCACATTTTGAACAATCAGAAAATATATATATTTTGTCTGTACGAATAGTATCAAGCTGATGAAATATCTTTTTTCTTTATTATGATGGAAATGTTGCTCTTAATTATTCTCATTCATCCTCTGTAAAGCTTGACTTCAGGAACTTTCCAGGGAGAGAACCAAGCAAAGTGTACTTTGTTAATTAATCTATTTATGTCCCAACAACTCTCACTAATGGCACTTTTTAATCTTATACTGAAAAGGTTTAGGCAACACAAAATTTAATCAAATACCTCGGCTCCTATTTGCACAACCATACATGTAAGGTTAGATGGTGCAAGTTTAGGCATAAATAGGTACTTAAAATGAAAGGCGTTTGTTGCATCTTAAATTCAACAAAGCTTGCCAGAATCTGCATACACACTTTGAACTTTAGAGGATGTTTCATGCTCCACCTACCTATCTGTCTATATTTATGATGCCTGTTCCCTCTGGGACTCTCATCAAGGGGAGGCCATGGCAAAAGAACCTTCACTTATGAATCAAAAAACCTCTGCATAGTTTTCCTACCCATTCCATGGATCCATAAATGCCATGCATAAATCGTTCTACTTTCCTAAGTATTTCTCTCTCAGTCTTTAAAACAAAACCTGATCTACATATCGTCTACCAGTTTCAAAACTGCATTATTCCTCCTCAATCTGGTACTCTGTACATGCCTTCACCCTCTCAATCACTACTCTCCCACACAACTTAACAGGTATACTCAGCATACTTAAATCTCTGTAGTTTGAACACTCACCTTTGCATCCCATTAATGGTGCTTTAAATGCATTCTACCGATCCTCAGGCACATCACCGTGGCCTATACATACACTGAAAATCCGAACTAACCAATCAACAAGTCACCCCACTTTCTTAAATTCAACTGCAATGCCATCCGCTCCAGGTTCCTTGCCACATTTCATATGTACAGCTTTCACCAGCTATTCTCTCTTTACCAAACCACTTACCATGACTTACCACCCTAATGCAAACATCCTACATCTGCTACCCCTATCATCAAACACATTCAACATTCCTTAAAAATACTCTTATCTCCTCACCTCATCACTACCTGTCACCACTTCTCCATTTGCCCCCTTCATCAATGTTCCCTAATGTTCTCTTTTTTTTTCTCACACTATTACCTTCTTTTAATTAAATCTTTCTATTTTCCAATAAAAGGTACATGCACTTGATCTGTCCCATATAAATGGTTTAGAGATGAACATAAAAGATAGACAATTATCATATGGCCTTTTGTCTTACTTGGCAATTTTCAGTTTCAACCGTAAAACTGAGGAATGCTGAGTTCGCATTTTGGTTTAAAAGTAACGAGTATGACCATTTAAGCATTTTTCATTCACAATATGGACCTAGAAATACAAAAAACACAATCAAATGTAAATTTGAAGCAGAATATTAACATGCTTAGGGAGCAATGATAGCCTAGCAACAGGAACAATGATGCCAAGCCTGACTCTAATGATGCACAAGCCAATGATGCTGATCACATTCAGCACACTTGTCCAATGATCTGATGCCTAACAGTTGGCCAGATGACACTGCAAAAATCATCAGACACTCTTTAAAGGACATCATTCAAAGCACATGATAAAATCACTTAAAAGTTTCTACATAGCAAAGCAATGGCTCCAGTATCCTGATATACATCAAGCATCTCTTTCTCAGATCACAGTGCACTGGAGACTAGAGACTATACTTTCAAACCTTACAGACGTTGTCTTACCTGGCAACAGCAGAACATACTCTGCTACAGAGCGAATGTGAATGAATGAACTACTTTGTTTAATTCTGGCACTACCTTGCTGACAAGGGAAATAGCGAATATGTATCAAAAATAATATCAATAAGATAAGAGGGTTACAAGTTTACCCCAAGGGACTGGATGTCTCCTTTCACCAGCCTCATGGGTTCAGGTTGGAAACATCAGTTCTACAAGCAATTCCCATAAAAGGAGCAAGCACTTGATTTGTTCCGTATAAATGGGAACAGAGATGAACATAAGAGATAGATGTAATTATCATAAGCCCTTTGTCTTATATTTGGTGATTATCAGTTACAACCACCAAAATGAGGAATGGTGAGTTTACACTGGTTTCTAGCTAATAAGCATGACTGTGCAAACATTTTCATTTAAATTTATAGACCTACAAATATAAAAAACACAGTTAACTGTAAATCTGAAGTTTCAATCCTAAAGCAGAATATTAACATGCCTAAGGTGTACATATAAATATACATGAAGTAATCCCATGAAACTGTAAAATTTGCTATTTTAAAGCATCTTTAATTTCACCAAAATTTACAAATGGTTCTACATGTCAAAACAAAATATATCTGAACAAGATTTATGTCTTTAATAAACATCTCTCTACATCAAATCATCTCCATAACTTAATTCTCAAAATGTCAAGACGCTAAAAAGAATAGGAAATTACATATAATACCCAGGAAGCCAAATAGTTTTTAGATGCCATTTTATTAAAAGCAGAAGCTTCATTTGGATATAGCAAAGTCTCTGAGCTTCATACAAACAAATATGTGCTGGATAATTCCCAGATATGCTATAATAGTTTGATAAAGTGTTAAAACAGAGCAAATAAATTCAAGAACCTCCCCCCTCCATAAAAAAAGCTATTATGTAAATGATATTTCAAATCTATGAGGTGTATTTTGCATGTATTTAATATATGTATGTGGAATTTACAAATTTTATTTTTGATACCCAAGGTAATAATGAGTGGTACAAATGAGCTCAGATAAACATGAATCTAATGTCACTGCTTCCCTTATCACTTTACCTACATGAAGTGGTTGATTACTTTGATGGAAAAATAATATGCAAAAAATAAACAAAAATGGCTTATGGTCAATGATAATGCCTTGAACACTGTCGGCATTAAAACAAATCATGCATTCTTAAGAGAAACATCATGTGACAAAATATTTTGCAAAACTAGCTGACGAGATTATGCAAAGACCAAAATTTACTACTGGGCTTGTAAGGTAAAGACTTGCTAAAGGCTTGCAATCACCATACAGAACAAAAACCGAGCCTGGTTACCATGAACCAGTAACCTAGCTGTCACTGCCAGATAACATCACATATTTGGTGACCAAATGCAGAGGACACATCAGCCATGTACATTTATGAATTACAATGAACTGCATTTCATTCTATTACCTACAAAATGAAAAATTTTACATCTTAGCTTTATGCTGTGCACACTTGTGTATGCAAAAATTGCTGTGCTCACTAAATCAAATCAAATGAGTATCAACATAATGTGGAAATCTATGCTTGTCCAAGTAATGATTGATTAATTATAGAAACCCAGGAACCCTTTCATGGGGCTCCTGCAGCTTCATGGCTGCACCCTGATCACACGAGCAGGGAAATGATGGACTTGTTTGGAATAAAATGTTCCACTATTCCTTTTTATCAAATGCCGTTGATAAAACCTTGCTTAAGATGTCTTTTCATTGGTGCTGTAAACATACGCAGGCAGAGTCCAGTAATATACAAACACACACAAATATTTATATGTATGCCTGTGTATTTTACAGACTCTTCCAAAAAGCAGTTATTTGTAACTGAAAGTTACCTTCAGTGAGATTATCAATGTATGAAAAAAAGTACAGCCTTGTCAAGGAACTTATCACTCTAAAAGGGATCTATCATTTCTTTGCTCCTATTAGGAAAGCAGCAGCTGCAGGAGCATGGGTGGACGTTTTACACAAATGTTTCATCCACTGATATAAAACATCATGATATCAACCATGTCAAGCTTATTCTCAATGAAGAAAAACTATGCGCACCAAAACAAAATATTAATTTCATGGCATTACTAAAAGTGATAGTAAATGGCAGTGAAGGCAATGTTCAACATTTCTTTGACATAAACCTTATAAAAAAAAACTTTTTTCCCTTGTGACATCATTATCTTCAGACATTCTTGATCATATTAAAGATGCAGTCATCCCCTGTGTAAAGTACATGCTCTTTCTCCAACCTTAAAACTATTACGGCAGACTCAGCAATAGTTCTGTTAAGAACTCATCTGGGTTTTCAATCTCATGAAGCAGGCCTATAGAGGAAAAAAATAAATATATTAACAAAAGGGTTTTCTAAAGATATTTCCTATATTGTGACAGAATCTTAAACAAAGTACTTGCCTTGGCATGGTCAAGAAGATAGCACTGGACACCAACATACTAACCTGAAAACTTTTGCAAAAGTATCTGCCACCAAAACGAGATATGTCTATTTCTGAGCCAATATGTGATCAGCTTCTAATGGCATTAACAATTACACCTTGCCCACAGCCAATGAGGAAAGTGGTCAAGTTATATACTTTGTAATCCAGTTGTTGGCTTCATTCACATTAAAATAAGGATATGACTTTTGATTTTATCAAAACTAATCTTCAGTACACACAACAGATAAGCTAAATGTCTCCCAACATCTTCAGTACCATGACAGCCAATGGGTAGTGGGAACTCTACCAACAACCTCCCTTCCTTTGTTTATGCCCTCATTTTGAGGTCTCCCTATTTCTAAGAGCTGGTCTATGTTCAAATCATCAAGGGCTCCTAAAGATTACAAATTCCCTTCAAAATCTGCACTTTCCTTGATGCATTCCACTAGAATTTCATCACTTTTGTGTCTTTCTTTATGTGAGGAAACTACAATGCTGAAAAACATTCAAGACTTGGATAATATCATTTCATACTCATTTGTTGTTTCCCCACATTAATGAGGTAGGCCCTAAAGACATTCTGGAGTTTCCCTTGATACTTTAAATGCCCTGGTTCAGTCCACTGAGATCATGTTGCCCCCTGTAAATCACATTACTCTACTTCACTTTATCCTATGCATGTCTTAAACACTCCAGCATGTTCAGGACTCGAGCCCTCAAACCCTTAATTGCTCAATCCTTCCATCTTCAATTAAGAGTAGGCACTTAAAGCCCCAACCTTTTATCTCCAATTTGGTCTCCCCTTTCTCTATGTCCCCTCCATTTCTGACCCATATATCCTCTTTGTCAACCTTTCCTCTCTCATTTTCACCTTATGTCCATAACATTTCAGTACACTCTATTCAGCTCTCTCAAACGTACACTTCTTATCACCATACTTCATTTCTCTCTTATCATTTTTTACTCGTTCAACTCTCCCCACAACACATTTTGTCCATCTGATTTCCAATGCATTCATTCTATTCCATATATTCTTATTTACAACCCATCCCTTGCATCCACACAACACCATCAAGACTACTATACCTTCAAACATGCTTATCTTTGCCTTTCAGACATTCTTCAATGTTCCCAGTACCTTTTTCCTCTCCCAACCCTATGGTGACTCACTTTAACTCCCATGGTTCAATTGGCTATGTCCATTCCCAGGCACTATAGCATTTCACTTCCTCCAAGTTTTTCCACTCAAACTCACAACGCAACAAACCCATCTCTCCTGTGCTAAAGCTCCTAATCCTAATAACCTTCCTTTTACTTGCATTTAATCTCAACTTTCTTCTTTCATCCATATGTACCTTCAGAGCCATATCACTGTGTAGTGTCCTTGATTTCTCCTAAGAAAAGAACTCACTTTTGCTCTAATTTTGTCATCAATTTTTCTCTCTCCCCTTATTTTCATTTCATTACACTAGTCAATTATTCCAAAAATCTGAATGCCACATGAATATCTGGTAGTTTCAAGATTATACTTACTGACATAAATAATCACATACTCAATAAAGGGCATATACTGTGACTGCTGTTACAAGACTGGTAAAGTTTCTAAGAATGCATGATGAAAAAGTGCCACCATTTTGGGAAGTGGGAGATATAGCTGCTAGATTTACCTTATGCTACAGTCTGACTGTCTAGCTTCTAATTTCTATCTTCTCACCTGGAAACTGGAGAATCTTGGAAGCCAGCTACTTGATAGATGTATAGCCATTCCATTTCAGTATGCAAGCTACAGGTGTAGACTTAACATCCCAAACCATCCAATTAATGGTTTCATTTGCCCATGAAGTATATGTACTAAAGAAATAATAATACAACAAAACTGAGATTCTTACCATACAGAAAACTTTACTTACATCTGCCAGTTCACTTATATCTGTCAGTTTACTTACCTACAACATCACAGAACTCCATGAAGGATGCAAGAGGGAGAAGTTCCTCCTGATATGTGGAAAGCAATTTAGAGGAAGCTTCAATCAACGTCTGATCATTATGGCGCACAAATTCTGCAACTGTCACACACCATTCCCCTTCAGCACTTGCCTTCTGCAAAATGGTTTATGTGAATCCCTATAAGTATAATATATTGAAACGTTATCTCAATAAAAAATAATTATAATATACATTCAAACCTTATCTCCGTTCTACACTGAATATCTATCTATATTTCTGATGCCCGTTCCAATTGCCACGGCAACAGAGTATCTGATGAACTGCTGTTCCGTTTCTTAGCCTTTAGTGCCTCACCCTTACCAAGCCACTGGCAAAGGGGAAGTCTAGCACAGTGTTCACAAAGGCTCCTATCTAATGTTCCTAATGACTGCTACCATCTAATGCTCCTACCTATTGCTTCTATCTAATAGTTTTGCTTAAATTTTCTTACCTACTACTACTATCTACTGCTCTTACCATTTTGCCAAATGGCAGGACTAACACATAGTGCTCACTGCAGGAAAATCCAGAATTATGAAGAATGAGCTGCTTAAGTGTTGTCAAGAGTTACATGTGACAAAGAGACTATGTTTGTTTGTCAGACAGAATGCCAGTTGTCCACATGTTAGCAAGGCAAAAAGATAACTACCTGGGTCTGAGGAGTGCAACTTGACAACCACTAAAGTGCTGGTTCACTAAGCAGATGTCACTAACCCTCCTGATACCCAGGTGGGTTGCACTGAAATGCTAACTTATCCATACACTTAAAGATCTCCCTTGTAAATTTACTCCATCACTGTGTCAATTCACTTGCTTGAAATCTCTTCCTCCTCCTACTTCAATTCACCTGCATTTTATTCTAATAATTTTTCAGACCATCTATCTCTATGTAAGAATCAACATCTACATATAATCTTACAAAAAAAAAAAAGCAGAATCCATTTATTCACTTATGGTGGGAACATCATATGTCTGGCAATACAGTCGGTCTTATATACCAGATGATATGATCTATAGCCTTATTCACCCCATAGTAACTCGAGAGTAGGGATGTAACTTTGCATCTTTATTTCGTATTCACTATTTCCCTTCCACATGAAATTTTTCTTCTAACATGTGGTTCAATGAATAAAAGCCTGTCTTTTTGCCTGGAAGCAAGACAATGTGTTCATAAGCAAGATTTCATTCTAGACAAACTAGTAAGGCAGAGTTCACCATCCAGATACTTTTTCTCTACTTCTAATGATCATCATCACT
Organism: Panulirus versicolor; assembly: GCA_032361705.1. Classification (NCBI taxonomy): domain Eukaryota; kingdom Metazoa; phylum Arthropoda; class Malacostraca; order Decapoda; family Palinuridae; genus Panulirus; species Panulirus versicolor. The sequence goes on along the minus strand of JAUUDZ010245449.1, from coordinate 2,573 downwards.
ACTTGACAAGCCAGGTCTGGTGAATCTACAAACACCATTGATGTGACTAATAGAATGACCGGGTTTACCGGACCAAGTTTTTCAAGGAGGGATGAAGTTAGAAGGAAAGATAAAATGTCTAAATGGTGAACCTGCCAATGTGGTTTCCAATCTCAACTGTAGGCACATTCATTTGCTTCCAAGCAAGACTATGGGCTTTTGGTTCCCTGGAACAACTTCTTAGCACCCATGATTAGCTGTAGTAGAGAAAAATATTACCCAGAACAGAAAGAGCAAAAAATATTACAAAACACAATGACAGCAAGCAAAATTTGCATCCCTCTACTCTCCATACAATAGAGTAAATCTATCTATCTATCTATCTATCTATATCTCTGATGCCCATTCCTTTCAGGGACTCTCAAGGGGGTGGCCAAAACATAAGTCTCCATAACTGGTGAACTTTAGTGCCCCTTCTTAACCCTCTGTGCCTCATCCTTAATAGGCAACTGGAAGAGGCCAACTTTTAGCGTAATGTTTTCTCGTACCAACTACTACTACCTAATGTACCAACCTACTGCTACCTAATGCTCCCATCTAACGTACCTACCACATTTGCTTAATGTTTCTACCTAATTCTCCACTCTAATACTTCTATATTTTTCGTTTTCCTAACACTGCCATATCACAGGGCTAGCACACGGTGCTTGCTGCCAGAATGTAGTTACGAAGAATGAGGTGTGTAGAGTAAGAAATGTCAAGCGTCATGAGTGACAAAGAGAGATTGTATGTTTATGGACAAAATGCCAACAGTATGGCCTTAAAGCTGGTCATTGCACCAAAAAAAGTACAAAGATCTGACTGAATGGGTCCAGGGAAGAGCAAATACAATGGTTCTTGAGTTAAGACTTCTGAGCTAAAATGAGAAGTTGAAGATTACACAGCTCTCCTCCAAGCAGGAAAGACAAGAGAGGGGGGACCTGATAACAGCCTCTAGATCATATATCAGCTGGATGGTATTAACACAGAGGACCAGAGGATGATACAGTCAAGCAGAAGCTATGAAAATGTCGGTATTTTTCTCTTTTTAACAAATGGGAAGAGGTACTGGTTCAGTGTAAAGGTGGTGGATGGCTGGCATCAACTAACCAAGGAGATGGTGAATACCGGCACTTTACAAGAGTTTAAAAGACTATATGATGACACAGAAAGTTCAAGAGATATTGTCCCACAAGTGTAGAACCCTCTCCCTGTACTGTATATACGGAATGCTTAAGATGGATACCATGCTGAGGTGCCTGGGGCTAACTATTTTGTGCAAGAGGAAGATAACCTGTAACATGGGAAAATAGAGTGGAAGAGTACTGGAGGGAAATGGTGGAAGAGGGCATGGAATAGTGTATGTGAGGGAGGCATGTAAGAACAAAGATAAGAAGACTTGCTGTAGCCACCCCCTTGATGCGAGATCCCAAAGGGAACAGGTGTCAGGGACAGAAAGACAGATGGTACCCAAATGTTGATACAAATAATGTAGAAAATATCTGGAGAGCCTGTAGCAAAAAATGATGAAAACTTGCTTTATCAAGAGCCATTAATAAAAGAAAAAAAGTTGGACATCAGGTGTTACATGATCAAGTCATCAGAGTTCAGGATATCTCAAAATCTATAAGTCTGCAGAAACATACAAAGTTCATGAGGTGTGGACTTAGATGTGTGCGAGTCACCCAAATGAATACTTGAAGTGCACATAATAAAGGTAAATGCATAATGAAAATTACCAAAGGATATATACAACTGTCTTCAAACAGCAAAGCACTCAACGTACAAAAATTGAAAAAAACCTAAACTAAACCGACAGGAAGGCTAGTCATTAAAGATTAAATACTAACCTTAAAGAAAGTATTATAAATACCATCTACAAGAGCCCAGAACATTGCAGCATGCTTATATACTGCCCAATCCTTTGTTCCTTTGTCTGTGATCCTGTTTCCTTGAGGTGGATGAGGGGAGACAGAACGGGCATGTGCAACAACCAGCAGACGCTGCAGATACGCAACCCTTACTGCAATCCACTGCTGTGGAGAATAAACTGCCAAGGCCAAGACACCCATGTAGAAAGCTCCCTCAGCCTCATAAGCTCCTTCTATCCATCGCTCACGCCCAGCTTCAAGAAAAGTTGAGAGTTTCTTCTCTTCACGACTAGCAGAACGTGTTCTGTGGACAGAAATAATATATACCTAAAATCAAATATTTTTGTGTGGCGGGGTGGTGGTGGGAATGGATGAAGGCAGCATGTATGAATATGTACATGTGTATATATGTCTGTGTATGTATATGTATGTAAACAATGAAATGTATAGGTATGTATATGTGTGAGTGGGCATTTATGTATATACATGTGTATGTGGGTGGGTCGGGCCATTCTTTCGTCTGCTTCCTTGCACTACCTCGCTAACGCGGGAGACAGCAACAAAGTATAATAAAAAAATAATAATAATAATCATTTTATTTATATCCCTGGGGATAGGGAAGAAAGAATACTTCCCACGTATTCCCTGCGTGTCGTAGAAGGCGACTAAAAGGGAAGGGAGCGG
>JAUUDZ010245338.1:0-17158 GCA_032361705.1 Panulirus versicolor | reverse complement strand
AGGCGCCCAAGCAAGAGGCACCCAAGCAAGAGGCGCCCAAGCAAGAGGCACCCAAGCAAGAGGCGCCCAAGCAAGAGACACCCAAGCAAGAGGCTCCCGAGCAAGAGGCACCCAAGCAAGGGGCGCCCAAGCAAGAGGCACCCAAACAAGAGGCACCCAAGCAAGAAGCTCCCAAGCAAGAGGCGCCCAAGCAAGAGGCACCCAAGCAAGAGGTAACAGTACTGGAAACGCCTGAGAAAGAGGCGCCCAAACAGGAAACACAGAAGAAGGAGGCACCTGAGAAAGTGGTTCTCGAGAAGGAAACAAGACTCAAGCAGCGGGTGGCGGGTAAGCACAAGAGCTTACCACTGAGTGCGGTCAACAAAGCCAGGTCAAGGGTCGTGGCCGCACACTTCAACCCCGCCACACCCACTGGCAGGCGCTACCCAAAATCGGTGCCCCCCTTCCTGAGGCACGGCATGCACTAACTACCTGGGGTTCCTCAGGCCCTGTTCTTTGTCACTGCAAACGACCCTTTTAGTTTTCTACATTGATTATTGTAGACATGTGTCCTATGGATCTTGCATCCTCAACCAAGAAATTTTATCGAAATGAACTGCACTGTCTGTTTTTCTCCTCGATGTATTCGCCACAGACAGTAATCGCTATAATTGCTGATCGTCAGGTTACCCGCATGAACACCTAGAAAATGTACCATGTTCCATAGTGATTTTTCTCGTCTCAGAGAAGTAATGAAAACAATATATATCAATGTTTGCAAGGAATCAACGAAACATTGTTTACTCTGTAAGAATGATCAAGTACACTTGAAAATGTTTGCTGATTGTTCTCACCAACATCCAAGTGACATAACGTTACCCTATCATTTACAGTATCGATCAAAATATCGAATGCAGCCCAGCACACCTTACACTCCCTGCTTTCTCTTCTCTTACCGCTGCTCCAGCTCTGTCACAACAGAATCACCCCCTGTAGTAACAAATGTCTTTACTTGCCAGGTCTAGCTCTAGCTAGGATCCCAGACACTGGTTCTGATCTTGCATCAGAGGGAATCCCAACTACTGGTTGTACTACAGAGCATATCTAGTTGTACCAGAGGACATCCCTGCTACTGGTCCACACCAGGGTATATCTCTACTACTGATCTATACCAGAGGACATCTCTCTTACTGATCTGGGTTTCAGTATAGTAAGGTGGTGTGGACGACAGCAGAACAAACACAAGACACAAAAGTCAGCCATTTACAGGTAGCTCGGGACACCAGGGATGTAGGTTGGCCAGCTAATGTTTACCGTCACCCACTACAGTATTCTTCCCAGTCTCACACAATTCCTCCCTCCCCCAGTATTCTCCCCAGCCTGATACACTTCCTCCCTCCCCCAGTATTCTTCCCAGCCTTCTACGCCTCCACCACTCACGTATTTTCCCTAGCCTCATACTTCTTCCATTTCCACTATTCTCCTCTAAGATCACACACCTTTCCCATTCCATTATTTTACCTATGGTCACACGCACCTCTATCCATGCCGTTGTTTTCGCCAGCATCATGCACCTCTTCCCACTCCATTATTCTCCCCAGGATCACACACCTCCTCCCACTCCATTATTCTCCCCGGCGTCCTACACCTCCCCCTACTTCATTGTTCTCCCTGGCATCCTCTGCCTCCTCTCACTCAATTATTCTCCCCAGCATCACATACCTCCTGCCACTGCCCCAGCTCCTCAGCAAGATACACCACTGCTTCTTCCTCATGTTACATTTCTCGGTTCATATGATCAATACTGATCAAGGAACACATCAGTGTTCACAAGATAACGGTGAATCATTATCGTTTGTTTGACCTCTAAAGTGTATGCCATACATGTAAGATGTCTTCTGTATTGTCTTGTTAACTACATTATAATTGGTAAACCATTCTAGTCGACCCGCTGCCGCAGGTACGTACAAGAAACGTCATTATTCACAGCTCACAGCGGGAAACCTGCAAACTAAATTACACTCCCCGGGCGGCGGGAAATGTATTACAATGAACCTCCATTAGTGTCACCCAGGAAGAAACTTTCCGCTGATAATACTTCACACTGCATAATGCTCGACACACACACACACACACACACACACACACACACACACACACACACACACACACACACTGCAGATAGGTAATAGGTAATCGCACAACAAAGACATTCCATGCGTTGTGTTTTTAAAGTTAGAAGAGAATCCCTCGGGTAGGCTGCGCTAGAAAGAGGTGACTGACGAAAATTCAAGGGAAATATATCAAGTACAATGATGGTTCGCTTAGACACAACTATGAACCTCTCACGGAAAGAACAATATGGCTTTTGCCCTCTATGGTCATACTGTACCTAGGATGGACAGGACTCAGGAGTAGTTTAGACAAGGTCTTGGACACACTGGACACTTTAACCATGAAAATGACGAATGAACAGATAGAAACGGGTTAGAATGGCAAGGATGTGTTATACACGAGAACTAAAACGCCCGCTGAAAAAATGACAAACAAAATTGGAGGACACAGTGATGGTGTGTATAGAGACTGGGAAGGAGTTGAAGAAATACAGGTTGGTGGTGTAGCGGGGATATGCTCGATCACAAGATACAAGTGTACGTAAGGCGGGAGGATTCAGCAGAAGGAGGTCCGTGTTGTAGATCATGTGTGCAGATGCAGATGGTCTGGTGGGGAATAAAAAGGAAATTAGATTCAAAGATGGACGATGAAAAAGTAAACCGGGCGTCATAAGCATAGCTGAGACCAAGCTCAATAAAGGTGCTACATCCTATGTTGTTTTCTCACAGGTATACAAGGTAATGAGAAAAGACAGAGAAGGTAAAGGGGCGCAGGTGTAACCCTACTGAGAAGTGAAGCCATATGATTTTAAAACCTAATTGTAAACAGTGAAAAACTACAAAGACAGTAACTGACGAACTATATTTGATAACTTTACTGGTTCCTGCAGGAACATCACAAGAACCAGATCGACTTTTTGATGAGAGTTTGAAGGAACACTTCGGAAGGTACCGGAAGCAGTGAGAGTAAGCAAGCAAAGCAGCTGTGATGTTCTCACTTTAGGGGACGTCAGCTACAAGGAAACAGACCGACATACACGTGGAGATTAAGGTGTCTATTACGAATGTTTTGAGCCATCACATATCAGAAGGAATAAGAAGACGGATCTACCATCAAAGATGGATTTAGTTTTCTTGTAAAGCAGCCTTGAAACGAAAACAAATGGAATGGTGGAATGGAAAGGAATCAACGTTGTACAGACGTTCCAAGAAAGTGACAGAAAGGTACCTCTGAGTCATGGCTAAATATCCTTAGATGATATAACCTTCTAGATGGTGTGATAAGTCATGAAAGGGCAGATAGAGCAGTACCTGACTGTCATAAGCTGCCTAAGAAGGAGACATGAATTCAGAAGGAAAGGATCTTCACAAAGAATCTGCTGGATCCTTATGAGCAAAAAAGCAACATAAAAAGAAAAGATTAGTAAATGAATTGTATATTCTTAGACTCCCAGAAGACCACTGATGCTAACCCCTACACAAGACTCTTGATAAACTAAATATTCAAGTTGGGGTCAAAGGAGGGGTGAGTGGAATGAAATATAGAGGAAAGATCAAAACCTTCCATCTGTCCTTACTGGAAGAAATAAGAGGAGAGGGAAGCAAGAGAACTACATATAACTAACTAAAAGGTCATGACGACGTTAACATAAAACAGATTTTTGATGCTGAAAGAGTGGTAAGAATAAGTGGGCAAAGCTAAAAATTGAGTAGAAGTATACAAAGGAACATAATGGAGCATTTTTTTAAGAACAGAAAGAGTTGTGGACATGTGGCACAAGCTGAGGGAAGGGAAAGCAAAGACAAATACAATGGCAAATCAAAAAGACAACAGATGGAAATTAAAGAGGCAATATCAAACCGGGAGACAGAAGCTAATCTAACGTTAACATTCTTTAAAGTCATCGTTGCAGGTGGAACAGTTTTCACTCTAACAAATTCATTGATATGATTTTCCTCGATATGGATGATAAGATCACCGCACCATTTCCTCCCAGCTAGAGATTTGGTCCAGCACCCCATAAACATTTGGGGAATATTTAACCCAACAATTTCCTATTGCCTTCAAAGCCATCCCCATTTTTTGGTTATTTGCAGAACAAGAAAAAAGTCTGATATAAAAACGCAGTTACTTGAAAATGCTCTTAATTGAGACCTACGTTCAATAGAATAGACTGTCGTCTATTTACGTAAACTAATGAACGCACTTAAGATATGTTTTCATTAGTCTATGAAATATGAATTAATTTTGTATCAACAATGCAAAGGAATTTCTACGTTTATCAAAGTCATACGTCAACATTTATTCGTTTTCTTATAAGCGCTTATGTAAGAAAACGAAAAATTATGACGAACTAGTGTATATAAGCCAAGGTTGAATTTTACGTCTAAACGGAGAAAATACATTTATTGCATCGAAAATTCTGCTGTGAAACTTATTCCTTCGCTGCATTATAGAAATGATTATCTTACCTTGATCTCTCGAATACAATATGGAATAAGTAAGTGAGATTTTGCACAATGAGACTTTGAAGACCAAATCGGAAATAAGTGCTTTTATGTACTTTACGTGTTATCCTCGATCAACAAAGTAAACAAACAGTTTTTATTGCCAATGTGTCATTATACAGCTCCAGTAAGAGATCATCCATCTATCAAGCACATCTATTACTTTACTAGAGGACCATCCACTTACGCAGCACATTTGATGGTAACTGAGCAAACCATTGTTTAACCACTCTACTGATATGAATGGGGTAGTTATCTTGAACTAGTATTGGCCAGCATGGGGGCAGGTGAGTCAGTATAGAGGCAGGCGAGTCTCGGTCACTATGAAGCAGGTGAGTCTCGGTCAGTATAGAATGAGGTGAGTCTTGGCCAGTTTGGGGACAAGTGAGCCGGCCTGACTCATCCTGGCCAGTGACGCAGGTTGACGGAGTAACACATATGGCACATTTTCCGTCGCTATAAATACCCACCTTTTCCCTGCTCCAAATCTGACCACATCTGGTGCCAGATGTCTCCACCACATGTGCGCTGTAGGGATGATGAATGATGTTGTCTGGGTACCAGGCTTTTGTGTGAGTAAGGAAGGTTGACGTCATGGTGACGCAAATGCTGGAAGTGATACAAGTGTGGCTATTACACTTATCTCATTTGAGACTTACTTATACTTACCTAGTACCGGCAAGTGCTACAACTGGTGCCTCTGGCTACTGCCGTTGCTTCTGTGTCAGATGATAACCCCTACTTACCGCACCAGCACTCACTTACGTGGGACCACAAGGCTCATGTGGTTGCAGGATCCTGGCCCTGATATTGTCCACTACCAGCTTCTCTCAGAATCTTTAGTTCTGACGAATGAAAGTTGTTCTTCATTGTTATGGTCAGCATCACCGTAGTCATGTTAGCTTCAGTATGTTCATCTTAGCTTCAGCATTGTCGTGTTAGCTTCAGTATGCTTATGTTAACTTTATCATGGTCATTCAGCATCAGTTTGGCCATATCAGCTTCAGAATGTTCATGACATCTTCAGTCTGGACATGTCAGCTTAGGGCATGGTCGAGTTAGCTTCATGCACTCATGTTAACTTTGGTATGATCATTTAGGTTCAGTTTGGTCATGTCAGCCTCAGTATGGTCATATCACTTTTAGTATGGTTATACCAGCTCCTGTGAGGTATATCAGTTTCATTATGATCATGACTGCTTCGTAAAGGTCGTGACAGCTTCAGCTTGGTCATGTCAGTTTCAGTATGGGAATATCAGCTTTAGTATGGTCATTTCTGCTTTTGGTTTAGTCATGTAAGTATTTGTATAGTTATGTCAGTTTCAGTATGGTGAATTCAGTTTGTGTATAATCATATCAGCCTCATTATAGTCTTGTCAGTTTCAGTATAGTCATGTCAACTTCAGTATGGTATTGTTACCTTTAGTATGATGTTGTGTCAACTTCATTATAGTCATGTTAGATTTAGTGTCATGAGACACTTTACCTGTCACCATAATGAAGTGTTGAAACGTAATGTTTTATAAAAGTAATGACACTGATTTGTTAGTGTAAAGCATGATGACAACAATCATTATTTATATTATCACTATTATCATTAGTAGTGGTAGTTATCATCATTATTATTACTATCATCTTTACTATTATTATCATCTTATTGTTATCATCATTAGAAGTAGTAGTAGTAGTAGTAGTAGTAGTAGTAGTAGTAGTAGTAGTAGAAGTAGTATCATTATTATCATTATGATTATTTAAGCAGTTGAAAATATTTTTTTTTCTTTTTTCACGTAAAATGAAGTTTAAGATCTGTAGACGTGCCGTTATATGGCAAAAGTACCAGAAGTTCCAGAAGGCAGTGAGGAACTTCAAGCGACTAGCTCTGCATGAGACAAGTACTTTAGCTCGGTTGAGAGACTGAGCGACCGTAATAGCAAGGTTCGGTATTATCTAAGTATGCGTGGAGAGCCGGATGCCAGGAGTACAGGTGAGCGGGCACACCTGTGGCCAACCCTATATAGTGTTCCGGCTGGAACCATGAGCGGAGTGACCCGGCAGCAGCACTGGTGCCATCACCTCCCAGGGAGACCAAGTCTGACGGTGGTGTCTTCCTGCACACCAACACGAGACCAGCCCAGGACAGCACACCCGCCACAAGACCAAGTCCCGCCATTAACTGTACCTGCCAAAGACTGGACTTGTGCCAAGAAGACGACGCAAGCATTAAGACGGAACACTGAGTTTATGCCAACTGAATCTGTGGCACCGATCATCATTGCCACAATAGGGTACACTCCTGCGTCACTCCTTGCACTTACCGCCTTCGCTGCCTGTGTGAAGAACCAGAACTTAAATGTAAGTTTCTCTTGAGTTTTCTTTAAAATGTAAACCTTATGTTTACCCATTTCAGTAGCTTTGCTCCTCCAGAACACTCTGGATGTATTATAACTGCACAGTCTCAACCCAGACTTGACCATCTGGCTACACTCTTGTACATGTGTCTTCAAAGATCGCACCTCCTCACCTCCGCTGTCCTCCTTTAAACTCCAATACTGACTCAGTAATTGCGATGATTGAACTAACTTGTGATTCTTTCTTTCTTGAGAAGAATACTGTGTGCCTATCTTTGGATTATGCTTCTGTTTCCTTTCAAAATATAATATATGTCATTGTTGCGAGGATGAGGTTTAAAAGTCCTGTTCTTTAGACTTTATTTTCTTCAACCACTCTAGTTCTGAAGCCATCTGAGCAGTGGCCCTGGCATATTAGACTTGGAAAAACTTTCCTTCTTCCAAATCGCATTCAGGTTTCATCCTCGCCCGAAACAATTACAAGAAGTTATTCGTGAGGCGAAATGTTCCTTTATCCAAAGTAAGAGTAACAGCCCCTACTCTCCCTCCCCAGATACCCCTTTATGGTTTTTGAACAAATGCATCTTGAACAATTCGTGTCACGTGATTTCATGATACTGAAGCTGTCTCTCCTAATGATACTGTAACTGTCTCTCCATTACTAGCGGTGCCCTTCAGGGTTCTGTCCTGTCTCCCACAATCATCCTCCTGTTTGTAGACAATATCCTGTTATTCAACAAATGATGAAATGCTCTCATACTCTGACGACTCAGCGGCACGTCCCTCAACTTATCTTATATCTGCCATGTCTCACTCGAACTACGTCTCATGTCCTCACAACTACCCTCTATAAACTCAAATTCGGGCAGGAATGGGACGGACGCCACGTAGTTATCATAAGCCTTGAGCATCAACGATCACGTGTTCGTTCTGTCACAAGGCTTGAGCACCTTCTGTTATGACTTGGATTCTTGACCGTCTCAGATCGTCCGGTACTGTCCACCGGATACTGAGTTGCTCACATCCTTGTAAGTAAGGATGTTCTTCAATCGAAAGCAATACAGCGAAGAGCAACTAAATTGATTCCTTACTTACATAACAAACTATATGAGGACAGACCACAAGAACTGAATGTATTCTTTCCGAGGCATGTTGATAGAATGTTTCAGAATGCTAAATGGATTCAACCATGTCGATATAGACAATTTCTTTGCAGTCGCACCAGGGTATTAAAGAGAGAAATGGAATCAGACTTACAGGTCACCGAGTTGATTTGGATTGCAAGATATATTTCTTCACCAAAGACATTATCGGCGCTTGGAGTAAGCTCCCGAAACATGTTCAAAGCAACACTATCAATATGTTCAAGATTACATTTGATCGTCACCTGTCATTCTCTGGTATTGAATACTTTTAACCGATTATCATAACGTAGTGGTATAGCATGCTACCTTCTCAACGACTGATCTCGCCTTGGCCGTGGTATGACATCGTATAACCCGTGTAGCCTCTGTTTAAAGGGAACAAGAAGGAATTATTGTATGATCTGTCCACATCAGAAGTAATATAGACTTGGTAAGTCCCGAGACTGAATCTCAATGTTTATCTTTATCTTTATCTTTATCAAAAAAAGATGAAGGGTTGCATGGCTTTGGTGACGGAATCTCCGAAATATTCACGTTCATTGTAACTTCTACGTCCCAGTAAAACTTTTCTTCAAACGCGTTAGTCTCATCATAAGGTATTTTCATCTTCCTGTTTCCCTTGCGGCGCGTTGCCGGAGGGAGTGCAGGGTGGGGAGAGAGCCTTTGCTTTCCTTTTCTTTTCTTCTACTGATTTACAGGGAACTGCATCTGTTCCAGCAGTGAAAAGGTCAGACACATCGCCTTAGTTCTGTGTATCTAAGTAACTCATGTAACTCACTCTCTCTGTCCCTCCTTCAAGGTAAAATATTCCACATGAACATCACCAGACCTTAGGCATTTACTAACATATATTCCTACAGTTCTTGAGTGTCCACACAAAAGTTACTTCCATTACAAGACTGTCTTTACCACTAGCAACCTTGGTTTGATTTAAATGGTCATTATCTTCTTACGGTTACAGAGATTAGTGTGTGACAGGTCGAGATGGCAAGGATGCTGGTGACGATGTTAACTGTGACGGCAACGGTGACGGTGTGGCCAGCCGAGGGCGTCACCATCCCTGCACATCGACCAGACCTCGTCACCAACCTCAGGTGCTGAATACTTGGACAAGGGCCCTTCACCATCCAGACCCTGGCACATAGACCACACCTTCCTACCACCCAGACCCATGCATACAGACCACACCTTACCACTCGGACCCCCAGTACACAGACCTCATCTCCTTACCACTCAGACCCCAACGCACAAACCAAACCTCCTCACCACCCGGACCCAAGAACATAATAGACCTCACCTCCTTACCACACAAACTCCGGCAAAGCGACCACCACACTTCGTTACCATCCGGATCCCAGCGCACATAACACACCATGTCACCACCACCTGGAGCCCGGCTGACTGACGAGCAACGTCAACACCCGGACTCCAGCACATAGAGACCACACTCCCGGACCCTCCACCACTGCGAGTATATATTGACAGCTGCTTCTTCGATTGACCTACTGCCTTCCACAGACCAACAGGAAATATTACCTGGAGTTAAGAAATAACAACTGACAGTTTAGATGAAGGACCTCGACTGCTTACTTTGAAATAATGTTAATGTCATATTCCCAAAAGATGCAGATTTTTCTATTTATTTGTGTGTGTGTGTGTGTGTGTGTGTGTGTGTGTGTGTAACTGTTATTATCATCATTAGTGACAGAGACAAACACGGCTTGAGTAGCACAAGTAGGTGTGGTAAGAATGCTGCAGCGACAGCGTTATCATGGAAGATAATATTGATAACGTACGGAGTTCTAATGGTAGGACGTGAAGCTTCGTATCTACCAGCAGCAACAACAGCTATAGCAGTACCTACATCAACCAGTAGGGATGGTACATATGACAGCAGCTGAGTTAACAGCAGCAGCAGATGGAAGCCTTTCTTTACCTCCCCCACACCGCCGCCACCCGTACATCACAACCACACAGGCCTCTGGGAACATTCCACCATGACAGACCACTGTCATAGTACACTGTGGACCACAATAACAGCTGCTCTAATGCATGGCGTATATGATGGAGTGGGAGTGAGTGGGTCAATGAGTGAGGAGCCTGGAGTGGCCAGTGTGTAGGTTACTCAGGGAGTGAGGTTCCTAGTATGGCCATTGTGTGGGTTAGTCAGGGAGTGAGGTGCCTAGTGTAGCCAATGTGTGGGTTAGTCAGGGAGTGGGGTGCCTGGCGTAGTGAGTGTGCGGGTACGTCAATGAGTGACACACTTGACCTGCTGCAGGTGGCTCCTGGGAAAGCACTACTATCCGACGGAGACACCAAAGTCACACAGGGACGATCTGGCTGCCAGTGTCTGTCTGGCTCACTCTGCCCTCACGCTCGCCTCCACACACACCTGGAGTTACACAAGTAAGATTTATTTGTCGACGTCATCACACTTCCTCTTCACTCTCCTCCTCCTCCTCCTCCTGTCAGTTTACAAAGTTAAATATATTTCATGTTTCCTTTCTGTCCTATATAGCAAGCTGTCAAAAAAGATTAATAATAGGGAAGCTTATAAAAGTATTAGAAGAAAAGGGAGCAGATTTTTCGATTAAGGTGGGAAATGTAAAGAAACCTAAAGTAGGGAGAGAAGGCGCGAGGACTAATATCTAGAAACAGACTTCTTGTACAAAAGGATGATACGAACTGGAGGACCTGACCCCAGCTAACCCTGAGGATGAGTTTCCACCACAGAAGTTTGTACCAAAAGAGCCTTGCCTCTCTGAGTGTCGTATTGACGTTTTCTATACCAGCGACGGACCTCCCAACCCCTGGACCTTCCACACCCCAGGACCTGCTCCACCCCTGCCACTTCCTTATTCCCGTATCCCTCCCCATTTCTAGACCTTTCCCATTCCTTGACCCTCCCAATTCCTGGAACCTCCCCCATTCCTAGACCCTCCCCAACTCTTGATTTTTTCCATCCAGGACCCTCCCCATTCCTGGATCTTCTCCAACCCTGGGGATGTCATGTCGTCATGCCCCCCCCCCCCCTTACACACACACACACACACACACACACACACCTTGTGTCAGGCCGCTCTACTGAGAAAGTCCACATCCCTGACAGTGTGGGACGCGAGCGGTAAACTATCTGACGGAGTGAGTGTGGGAGGTACAGAAGCTGTAGGTCACCCTGGGCTGTGTCAGAGTGTGGACGTCTCCCTGGCAGGTACTCTCGCCTCACACCTAGTCCCCTACCAACCTCAGTTGGCCTCACACAACCTTACTCTACAGGGACTCCACCCGGAGGCCCTCCTTCAGCAGAACACCATCCTCAGGGGCAAGTACTGCCTCATTACTGTCAGGTGAGTTATCTGGGACATGTTCATTGCCACCAAGTTCATTCCCTTCCATTCCTCTCCCATTCCCTTAGCTTTGTTTACTCTCAACTTTTATCATACTACACTCAGTCTCTCCTGATATTTCTTTACACCCGTCTCTTTTCTCAGCTCATATACTTTCATCATCCGCTTCTCAGTCATATAATTTTCTCTTTTCCGAAAATCTCTACAAATCTTCATACTTGCCTCCACCAGATAATGGCCAGACATTACACCAGCTCCACCCTGACCCCCTCAACCCCAGGCACATTCACATAAAGAGTTTCTCTTTGCACGCCTCTCAGTTAGTATGTAATCCAGTAATGCCAGCTGACCATCTTTCCCTCTCACCCACGTATACTTATGTACGTCCCTCTGTTTAAACCAGGATTCCCATTCACCAATCCTTTTTTTTTCAGCACACAGCAGCACAAGCTGTTCAAAGCTTCTATTCACTTCTTTGAATACCTAATGTTGTCATACCCACAACTGCCACAATGATTCCTCCATCATAATATATTCGTCAATTCTTGGAGAGTCCTTCACCATAACAGATTCCCTCAACATATCATATTCCTCTGTCATAATAGATTCCTTCACCATAGCATGTTGACCCATAGCTGTGTCGTCCTAACCCAGGGATATCGAGGAGGATGGAGGAGGAGCTACGGGAGGGTCATGGCAGATCATCCGGTCATTGGCTGGCAGGTTCCAACACACCTACGCCACCTGTGTCCCCGACTCCTGCTCTTCCCAATTTTTGCAGGTAAAGTATCTTTACGTCAGGTGGAAAAGATGTTGCTAATGGTATACTTTCTCGGTCACCAAAATGTAGAGAAAATTGATATAATCTTGAGGTGTGTGTGTGTACACTTACCTTCTTGTGTGACGCAGGAATCCCTGGAGCGGCAGCAGGAGGTGGGCACAACTCTCAGTGTCACCTGCCACGACGACGACCCTCACCTCACCTGGACCAGCCACGACCTCTCCTTCTTGTAGGTGTCTCACCCACCACCCTCACCTTGCATGTAGGTGTCTTACCCACAACGTTCACCTTGCATGTAGTCCTCTCCCAATACTCTCATCAGTCCTGGAGGTGTCTCACCAAACGTTGACCCTCACCTAATTCTATAGGTGTCTCACCTTTCTACCCCTCACCTTGCACGTAGGTGTCCCATCCACCACCTTCACCTTGCATGCTGGTGTCTTAACCATCACACTCACCTTGCATGTCGGTGACTCTCCTCTCCACCCTCACCTTCCACGTAATTTCCTCACCCGCCACCCTCACCTTCCACATCGGTATCCCCACCACCTGTCACTTTGTATTGCACTGCTCTGCATAGGGTGCTGTGTTGTACTACAGAATAAAGCACTGCACTCACTCGTTCCATACATTACTGTTAGGTATGGGATACTGTTCTGTACTACAGAGTACCGTGCAACATTCTATTATTCAGTACTGTACTATTTCTCTTGGGTACTGTGCTGTAGTATGTCATACTATACATTACTGTACTGTATTATAGGATACTGTAGAGTTCTGTATTGTACTATACTATAATGTACGGGCGTCAGAGAAATAGATACATAGATAGATAGGCTGCCCAGTAATATACCGAATTACACTGCACTTTCGTATATTACACTATGCTGTACCGTACTGTTCTAAGGCACACAGTACTGAAATATACTATAGTGGGCTCTACTGTATCATAGCTTACTGTAGTACAGTTGTAGTGTGAGGTGTTGTTCTGTAGTGTTATGGTTACTGTAGTACAGTTATAGTATGAGGTATTGTTCTGTAGTGTTATGGTTACTGTAGTACGGTTGTAGTATGAGGTGTTGTTCTGTAGTGTTATGGTTACTGTAGTACAGGTGTAGTATGAGGTGTTGTTCTGTAGTGTTATGGTAACTGTAGTACAGGTGTAGTATGAGGTGTTGTTCTGTAGTGTTATGGTTGCTGTAGGAGTGATGTTGCTGCAGGTGGGTGACGCTGATGCTGGTGACGCTGGTTGCAACGGCCACTCTGCTGGAGGTGAGGCGACCCTGCTCCGCCACCGCCCCAACCACCTGCCGCTGCTCCCCAGGTATGTTTCCACCACCCTACATTCCACCACAACACCACGCTCACCACCCTACATTACAGAGCCACGTCCACTGTCCCACCACACCTCTGCACGCCTACCACCCCGTGCCACAGCACCACACCCATCACCCCACACCACATCAGAACACCACTTCACACAACGGCTCCACGCCCACCAGCCCACTATATCACCCGTCACCATTCACAGGTCTCCGTCTTCTGCACTGCTTTTCCGTCGGTCAGAACTGGAAGAGACTCACGTCCTACAGCACTGCTGACGCCCACCTCCAGACGCTGGACGGTCTAAGGTGAGTGCCATAGTAACAATGTAGGGGGACTGTAATGTTGTGGTGATAGTAAGTGTAGGGGGCACTGCAGTGTCATGGTGGTAGTTGTGTAGTGAGTGTTGTGGTATCGTGGTGATAGTGTAGGGGGTACTGTAGTGTCATTTTGGTACTTAGTGTAGGCTGTAGGGGGATACTGTAGTATCATGTGGTAGTTATTATAATGGCTAACGTTGTCTGGTGTGTTACAGGGTGGTTAACACGGTGTGGGTGGTGGCAGCACATCGCTACATGCTCTTCCTAACCTCGGCCGCCAACCCAAGCGACATACTGCAGGTAAGACACAACCCTCTCTCTCTCATACTACACGTAAGACACAACGCTCTCTCTCACACTACAGGTGAGACAACTCTCTCTCTCACACTGCAGGTGAGACACAACCCTCTCTCTCATACAGTTCCTCGCTTATGCCCTCACTGTTGTCAACCTTTTCCTCTGTTTCTTCAACATGATTGGTTGGTCTTTGAGACACTTCACTCCAAGTAAATCCATGGAGCAGTTTTGGATTCGCACTTCCCTAATCCATGATTTCTATTTATCAAAGACTCTCTGTTCCTCCTTGCTTGTCTCGCTACATTCGTTCCTCGCTCTGTGATATCTTTCGAATGTTAGATGAATGTTTTATCGTCTATATCTTCTCCATGATACACCCTTATTTCATTTTGCTTTTTGACATCTCTTACTAAAATGTATCTCCCTATCTTCTAACCTCCTGCTCGCTACTAAAGATACCTGTATACTAACCCCCCTCATCACAGGTTCCATAGAACCTTCCATAACATGTTCCTCATATAGAATGTTCCTTAACATTTCTTGTGCACAGAACCTTCCATAACAATAGTTTGTGTATAGAATCTTCCCCAGCACATTCTGTACACTGAACTTTCTACATGTCCTTCATATAGAACCTTCCGTAACATGACCTGTATGTAGAACATTCACTCATGCTAAACACACACACACACACACACACACACACACACACGCGCGCGCGCGCGCAAACACCAGCCCCGAGAGAAGGATGAACACCTGAGTATGGTGCGGGCCGACTGCTACGCAAGGATTCGAACCCATGCAGGTTCCTCTCCAGGCCGGGCCGTGCTGACTCGTGTCCAGGAACACTAGCCACTACAACACGTGTGTGTATGTGTGTGTGTGTGTGTGTGTTATTACTTGAACCATATAGTAAGACCGGTGGCCATACAGTGTAGCAGAATGTGTAACCTTAGTACATTGCCCGCAGCACATGGGAGACTGGCATTACTGGTGGGTCTTCAACGCCTATCCTTCGGTCGACACATTCTTCTTCATATCCGCCTTCCTTGTGTCCATATTCCTCAAGAAACGCATCCAGGAGTTCACCTTTACTGGCTTCTACCTCCAGCGGTACCTCAGGTAAATCTCCCACCACATCTCCAGCATAATATTATGTTTGAAAAATGTTGTGTCTTCAGAGTTTATTTCCTTGACAGCCATAGCAAGATATAGAAATAACAGTCCTTTCTATACTGTCATTTTCTAGGCTTATGTCCATGTTTATTTTCTAAACATATGCAGGAATCATTGATTCAGAAAACCTACGTGGGCTGTTGAATCACCATTACTGATTGACTCTTACAAGAGATCTTCACACAAAGGTAAATGCAAAACTCAGAGAACATATGTAGAAAAACTTTATGATATGGATTTATTCATAGAATGTTCGTATAAAACAACTGCTTATTATTGAGAGGTCTTTAGCTTGACTCAGTCTTAAACAATTTTTGATAGAAAAGGAAGGAGATTTCACTCGCTGATGATAATCATTTTCTCCTTAATAATCTAACCTGAAGCATTTCTTACATCTGCTGAGGCTGGTTAATGTGTTTACTGCAATTGTACTGCGTTGCAATACCTACTGCTAGTGTCTGCTCCTAGGACACTACAGAAGTGCCTCAAGGCAGTCCTCAAGTGCACCCTCTTGTGTATTTGTGATGGAGAATGTACAGTTATATGTACACACACAAACAATGCTGTTGTAAGGTACATCACTTTGAGTTCAGTTTTGATTACGGTGGTCATGCATACAAACGTCCAGTTAGAAAATGACATTCTTGGCTCTTTTGGGAAAAAAAAACTTTAGCATTATCTTGTTATCTCTGATTAATGTTAAGAACGTTGACAACTTGGAAAATATTGATGAATCAAGTTTTGATGCCACATCTCTTTGTGAATCTATTAAATTCTGGTTAAAGTAAGAACAGAATTGGTCATTCTGTTAAATAGCTGTCGTTTTCTCATGGGAAAAATTTGCGACTGTTCTATAGCTAACGATCTATTTGGTAGACATGCCCAAGTTGTGTGACAAACTTGCTATTTGTACCACCAAAGTCAAAATGATTTCACATATCTGCTGATCTGGTCGGCCTGGCCTGACTCTCCTGGTTTGGCTTAGCCTGGCCTTAACAGCCGATATGGCTTGATCTAAATAGCTGACATT
Organism: Panulirus versicolor; assembly: GCA_032361705.1. Taxonomy (NCBI): domain Eukaryota; kingdom Metazoa; phylum Arthropoda; class Malacostraca; order Decapoda; family Palinuridae; genus Panulirus; species Panulirus versicolor. The sequence goes on along the minus strand of JAUUDZ010245338.1, from coordinate 790 downwards.
GCATTGTTTGTCTAGTTAGTTGAGCCTGGCCTAGACTGGTCGAAACCCTGGATGGGCTGGCTTTACCTTACCTGTTTGACATGGTTGGACGTAACTGGTGACACACTGGGGTAAAGCAAGATGTGTGGTGTTGCAGGTTAGCTCCCACCATGATGTACGTGACGCTGGGAAGCGCCAGTATCCTCCGGTACCTGGGCTCGGGACCCGTCTGGATGAGGACCTACCAGGCCCTCTTCGGTCGCCCCTGCGCCAACACGGCCTGGACTAACCTCCTCTTCATCAACAACTTCAATGATTCCAACGACATGGTAAGACAATGTCACCCTAGACGTAAAGTTGTGCAGAAAATGAAAGCTTGGCCATCTCGTGTTTCGAGACTAATCAAATATTTCTAGATAAGAGTAACATTGTTATACAGGCGGGAGTCGACTGTCATTCTAAGAGTGTAGTCTTTCTGCAAGTACAGGTGTCCGTAGACACCGAGGGCACGGCAGATATGAGGAGAATATGGTCTGGGTGTTGTCCGTTGTGACATCAGTGTTATTGTCCTGCAGTGTATGGGTCACCTGTGGTCTCTAGCAGTGGAATGGCAGCTGTACGTGCTGGCGCCGCTCGTGTTGGTACCTCTCTACCGCTGCTCTACCTGGCGACTCCGCTGGCTGCCCTTGGCTAGTTGCCTCGTCCTCTCCATCCTCGTGCCTGCCGTCATTACTGTCCTCTATGACTTGCCACCTACTGCTACCTTCTGGGACCACCGTGCCACACAGTAAGTTTTAGCTTCATCCTCTAC